>PVKS010005044.1:0-88088 GCA_004027875.1 Aplodontia rufa
CTCTTTCTCTCTCTCTCTCCCTCTCTCTTAAAAAAAATTCTTTTGGTAATTCCACTTCTGACTTTTTTGAGGAAACACCATAGTACTTTTCAAGAGCAACACGATTTAACATTCCTACTAGCAAGCGCACACGGGTTCTCATTTCTCCATCTCCCTGCCAAGATTGCTTGTTTTCTATTTTTTTTGCGTGTTTGTTTCTGGTTTTGCGGTTGCCGTGCTAATGGGCATGAGGTGTAGACACGATATTAGGCATTTATACAGGTGACTGATTTGATGATCGTTTGCCTTCTTCAAAACTGAATAGAAAGATGGGGTCCAGACCTGGAAGAAGTCATGGGTTAGAAGTGGAACTGTGTGTGCACTCCAGGACCAAAGGTGTTCCCTTGTTGCCAGCGGTGTCCCCTGTGAGGCTCAGCTGGGGGCGTGGTCCGTGAGCTGAAGGATCACTGGAGAGATGTGTGAGTCAGCGTTTGAGCCAGACCTTGAAAAGTGACTGGGATTTCAAAACACAGCCATTGCAGAGGAGGAGGCAGGCACGAGAGGTGGGGAGTGGAAATAGTGTGATTGAAGACACAGCTCGGAAGCTTGTTCAGAGAGTGATGCTCCCAGCGTGGGCCCTGGACTAGCAGTGTCAGCAGCTCCCGGGAACTTGTGAGAAATGAACATTCTTGGGCACTGTTCCAGACCTTTACTGAATCAGAAGCTGTGGGCGTGGGCCCAGCAATCTGTGTTTTAACAAGTCCCGTGGGTGATTCTGATGCACGCTCAAGTTAGTAGAGAGGAGTACGAGCAGTCTAGGCTGGGGTGGGCGAGGGCTGATTGTGGATCCTAGAATCAGGCTAGGGAGTTTGGGCTGTTTATAACTTCCAGCAACTGCCCACGGCCACTGGAACAGCATCTGGCTTCTTGCCATGGCCCCTCCTCACCGCAGCGCCTCCATTCTTCCCAGGCAGCGAATGCCAAGTCCCTGCAAGCTCTTTCTTAACTTGCCCCTTCCTCCTGGACCTCCTTCATGTCCCTCCATGGCTTCTTCCTCCTCGTTATTCAGGTCTCAGCTTGGGATGGCGCCTTGGTAAAAAAGATGGACCTTCCTTCACCACCCTCCATCATTTGCCCAGACTACCCAGCTTTCTTCTTCTAGCTCCTCCACCATCTGGAATTAGCCTGTGTTTATTTCTTTACTTGCCTCCTTGAGCTCGGGTCTCCATCCTGTTCACTGCTCTGTTTCCAGGGCTCTGAAGAAGCCTGGCACACAGTAGGAGCTAGTACAGTTTGGTGGACACTGGGGTGCTTTGAAGTGATTCTGAATAATGAAGCGATACCATCAAAGAGGTGCCTTGTGGGGCTTTAGGGGCCCACTCCTCTTGTGTATGGAGAGGGTAGAGGGGTGACCACTGGGGCAGGGTTTGAGTTGTGAAGTGACAGTGGTCTAAACCAGCTGTTCTCAACCAGAGGCAGTTGCCCCCACCCCCACCCCACCCAGGTGGATTGGGCCATATCTGGAGGCATTTTTGGCTGTCATAGCTGGGGAGGGTGCTGCTGGCATCTAGTGGTTAGAGGCCAGGGGTGCTACTGAACTTGCTTCGATGTTCAAAACAGCCTCCTACAATAAAGAACTGTCTGACTCCAAATAGCAGTAGTGCTGAAGTTTCGAAACCTTGCTCTAAACTAGGCTGGCAGTCATGAGAATAGGGGGGAAAAACCCTAAGTGAATAAAAACCCTGAGTGGAAGTTTTCTAGTAAGAACGTAAGACTTTAGTCCGTCTGCCTATAGATGTAGCCAAAGTCTCTTTGGCAGCAGAGTCGGAAGACCCGCTAGTTTAGTCAGCTTTTTTGTTGCTGCAACTGAACGACCTGAAAACAAAAATTTCAGGAGGAAACATTTACTTTGAGGGCCACAGTTTGGGGAGTCTTAGTCCCCAAGAGGTCTGCTCCATTCCTCAGGGCTGGAGGTGAGGCTGTAGCATGGCAGCAGGGGTGGCTCCAGGGAGCAGAGACCTCAAGGTGTCACCTGGGGAAGCAGAGCAGAGCCAGCAACTCCATGCCAGATACAGAATAGATACGTACAGGCCCCAATGACCCCCCTCCTCCTGCCACACCCCAGGAGCCTACAGTCGCCATAAGGGGATCAAGACACTGATTGGGTTAAGGCTTTTACAATCCAATCACTTCACCTTAGCCTTCCTGAATTGTCACATGGGAGCTTTTGGGGTCCCCTCACATTCAAACTATAACACCCCCCATCCCCAGAATGGGAAGCTCCTCTGAGGACATGCAGGTGCACCAGGCTCTCTCTGTGGCCTGCTCTGTGTCTTCCTTGATGCCCTCTCAAGGTCAGTCTTGCTACCCCTCTGTTTCTTGTCCTCTACTCCCTACTTCCCCTCCTCCTCTTTCTTCGTTCCTGCCTTCCTCCTTCCCTCTCACTTCCCCTTCACTCTGGTCTTTTCCCTTGTTTTCCTCTCCCTCCACACCTTCCCTCTCTGTCACTCTCATTTAACTGTCCATTATGAAGATTTGAAGTTTAGTAGGTTTATGGTCTCGGTCCT
The DNA here is from genome assembly GCA_004027875.1 of Aplodontia rufa. Taxonomy (NCBI): domain Eukaryota; kingdom Metazoa; phylum Chordata; class Mammalia; order Rodentia; family Aplodontiidae; genus Aplodontia; species Aplodontia rufa. The sequence goes on from PVKS010005044.1 coordinate 2,547, forward strand.
TAATTTTTAAAGTGGGTAATTGCGTGATCCATACTAAATTGAATTTACTAGCTTTTTACTTCTATGGCATATGGCATCTGAATGGGGCTGCTTTTTATCCCTTGCAGTTAGCGATCTTTCTTTTCCTGATCCCTCTATGCATTCAGAATAATCTGACAACTGCCAGCCTAGCATCCCTCTCAGCCAGCCGCTCTTGAAGAAACTCAGCCAGTCAGTGTAACGTTAGCAAGACGAGAAAAGCAAAGACAGAGCTGCTGGGTTCTGGTGCAGAGCCTGGGCGAGTCCTCCCTCACCCTGCCCCTCTCCTCATCTTGGATTAATCTCCTGAACTCTAGCATGAAAAAAGGCCATCGCTCTTAAGCTGGCCTCCCCAACTCCTCCTCATTATCCTTTCATGAAGTGCTTCTCAGGAATAGCCTGTGGACACCTGCTAAGCAAGCAAGTTGGTTTTAAGGGGAAAAAAAATGATGTCTAGCTTAGGATTTTGACATAGGATGGATCTGAGAGGTGTTTGATTTGGAGAAGTGTCACAAAGGATGTTGGAGACCTCTGCAGGCTGCTAGGAAGGTGGTGTGACAGTGAGGTCCCAGCCTTGAGGGTAGAGGGGTCAGGGAGACAAGGTTCCAACAGACATTCTAGATGTGGGCTCCTTGAGGACTTCGCTGTGTCCTGGTCTTGTAGAACAGTGACTGTCACCCCAATCAGAAATTGTAATTACTGTGAGCTTGAAGTTTGACACATTTTGTTGATATGAATCTCTTCCTTTCTACCTTAGGAAAAGGGCGAGAGAGAAAGTGTGACAGATTATCTGAATATTTTTCAAATGTATGAACACATGAATATTCTATTCTCGTCCCACTGGGGGTACCTAGCTTAGACTCTACAGCCCATTGTCCTCTTGGATAAATAATTCCTGCCCAGTTTTGGCTCCTTCCTTGGGGTATGATGACAATGAATAAAAAGATCCATTACTTGTGGTTTGATCTCCTGGGAAAAGAGACAGATAACTCCAAGGTGGAAACAATCAAAGTAATGACCCTTCAGATTTTTCTAGCCATCTTTTTGCAAAGAAGTCAAAGCAGTTCTAATCTGTCATTTTCTCTTGCTTGCCCTTTTACCTGGGGTGGAAGGGAGATTCACCTCAACCAAATGTGTCAATCCTCTTGTTTCTGTTGTCATTGCCATTTCTGATCAGAGGTGACAGGGTACTGCATGGTAAACTCCATTGGGCATGACACTCATTTATTCAAAGCTCTGGGTAAAATGTGTGGCCTAGGGTCTCCCTGCCTAGAATCAGGGAGGTGACACGATGTACTAGTGATGAATTTGATGCAGATTGATGGATGGGTCATCACACAACATGGAATGCTATTGGCCCAAAAGTGCATGAATTCTTGGGATAGCACCCGTCAGCTGCCCAGCTGGGCTCACTTTCCAGAGTGTGGGCAGCACATGGCTTGTGATCTTTATCCTTACTCTCCCTGCCCCCATTGCCACTTCCCTAACTAGCCCATGAGTCTTTGTGAGCAGGGACCAAAGCTGCTTCTTATCTTTGTGTTGTGTGTTCTCAACTGCATTTATCCACACTGGTACCAGGCGTGAGATAGGGGTTCAGCAAATGCTCATCTGATTGAACGACCCCAGGCAGTGAAGCTGACATGGACTCAGACTACCCGGGAGTTAAAAGGCAGATCTTGCCTGGCATCCTTGTACATGCAAACCCACTTAAACTCCCAGCCGCCTCCATTGCTCCATGTCCCTTCTGCCTTCATTCCCACTCTGTCCCACAACTCGGCCAGAAGGCTGTCACCAGCAGACATTAGACAAGATAAACAGGCAGCTTCAGCTCACTATTTCTCCCCCATCCTGGCTCTGTGTGCAGTGAGCCATGAGTGTGGATATTCCAAGCACCACGCTGCCACAGTCTGCATCTGGTCTAGCCTGAGTGGCCCCAGACATGTCAGGGGACTCCCTCTGTGATGATGGCTGAAAGAGAAAACATATAGGGACAGACTTCCCTAAAAGAAACTGGGAGGGAGCTGGCAAGATCCAGGGAAAGAAAGGACCAGTTTAAGGAGGCTCACTGGGAATAACGATCAGATATATAGTGATCCTACAATCGGCCATATTTATAAGGCACCCAATGTAAATATAATTGCTGGTTATACCAGGAACCTTATTCATACATATTTTTCCTGGAGTCATGTCCTTTATTTAACTCTGGGATTGTGGAAGATTAATGTGAACCATGATGTGAAAGTCTAACCATGAGCCCACAGCAGGATCAATCTCTTAAGCATCCTGGAAAGCACATGTGCCAGTTGTATGTCCGGGGCTGTGCTGAGTTGTGCTGGGGACACTGAGAGGAAGACAGGGTTTCCATACTCAGGGTGTTCCCTGAGTATATGGCAGTCCGTGGTGCAGGCAAACAGTGCTCTTAACACCCAGGACAGCTTAGTGCATAAGTGCCACCTTCGTGCAGGCTCTGCTCCAGCCCTGCTGCTCTGTGCTATCCTCAGTCTTTGCTTCCTCTTGTGGCCTCCCTCTGGGCCCTTGCAGTCGCACATAGAGCTCCATTCCACTGTGGTGTCACGGCCCCATCACACACATTCCCCTCTGCTGGCTTCCCTTCCACCCAGCTCCAGAGGCAACTCCTCACTCAAGAGTGGCAGTGGCACTGTCCTAGCTCTCTGGGGCAACCTACCAACACTCTCCCCTGTTGCTCCCTATTCCAGGTCCTCACTCCCCTTATGCCTGCCATTGTCATGGAGGAGAGCCACTCTGAGCTTTCCACTTTCCTCGCACCCCGCCTTGCCCTGGCTACATACCAGCCCTCTAGTGCCATTGCCCCAGGGGATCTTGGCTTCCTCTCTCTGCTGGCCTTTCTCCCACGCCTGTTACCCTCACAATCCCACTGGATCATAGCAGCCCTCCATCCATTTCTCACATTACATTTCCAAATCCCATAGTCTGAAAGCAGGCTCCTGTCCATCTAGCTTTGAGCACCTTGTTCTGCCTCTCCTGCTCTTCAGATATCCTCATGTCCACATATTCCAGATGTCACCACGCTTACCTCTGCTGGATCTCAGTCAGGGGACAGCTTTTCTGGGCTTTACTCTCTTCCTTTCCAGTCAAAAGACCACAGGCTATCACCCCCATCATGTTTCTGTTGGCACCTTCAGCTCCCCTGTCCCCTGTCCTGTACACCCACCTGATAACCTGCTCTTGAGTATTTCGACATCCATATCCACTGCTCTGCTCTGTGCCTTGACCAATGGGTCTCCACCTCAACTGGGACTAGAGGGTGTGCATTTGCATATCAGGACAGCTATTCTAAACCATGCACCTGAAGCCACCTTGCAGAAGATGAAGACCCTATCATTGCCACTCCTGCAGAAGATGAAGACCTTGCCTCATCTCAGAAAACCAGAAGGATTCCAGCTCAGTCTGCCTCAGTTCCCCTCCTACTAAATACTGATTTGTGGCAGTCTCTGCTACTTTTTTTTTCTTTTTAAAAATATTTAATTTCTCATGTGGCTTTCATTGCTCTGACACTTCGTTGTGTATGTGGTGCTGGGGTTGAACCCGCACCCTCTCACATGCCAGGCAAGCGCCCTAACCGTTGAGCCACTGCTCCAGCCCCACTTCCTCTTTTTTTCAGACCTGCACTGTCTAATTCAGCAACTATGATTTGATGAGCACTTGAAATGGAGCTGGTTTGATTGGAGATGTGCTGTAAATATAAAGTACACACTAGAGCTTGAAGTTTTAGTATGAAAACAAGAAGATAAAACAGCTCAGTGATTTTCATATTGATTAGCTGTTGACATAATACGATTTGGAAAATTTGGTTTAATTTCATAATCTCACCCGTTTCTTTTGACCTTTTCCAACATGGTAACCAGAACATTTTTAAAAAAGTTCATGTAGCTTGCATTATGTTTCTGTGGGACAGCACTGAAGTGGAATACAGGCTGTGTCATGAAAATAAAAGGAATTGAAAAATGCAGTCACTCAGAGATAGAAGCTCATTTCTCCTACATGAGTCTGGGAGTAAATGGTAGCCCAGGGATGGGGAGTGACCAGGAGTTTTGCCATCACCCTGTGGCTTCCATATGTTTCTTCCAGCCAGCAGAAAAGGGAAGGAGAGTCCAGAGCATACAGATGACCTGAATGTCCCGGTCACTTCCACCCACATCTGCTAATCCAGATTCAGCTCATGAGCTCAGGGGAGGCTGGCAGCCATGCATCCAGTTAAAACTTGGCATGTTGCATTATTAACAGGAAGAAAAGGACAAAGGTCTCAGAGTGGGTGAGCAGTCTTTGCCATGCCTCCTTTCCTCTCATCCTGCCATCTTTGGGGGGCGGGTACTGTCCCTTCTGTCATCCAGGTGAACCTGTATCTGTGCACCAGGCTCATTCTCTGCCTTCTTGCTGGACTTGCTTCAGAAAATGCCCCCTTTCTTCTGATGTGATCAGCAACCTGTCCCCATTGGCTCCTTCTGAGCCCTGCTCATCTTAATTTTAAAACCCTTCTTTGGGGGCTGAAGTGGTGACTCAGTGGTAGAGGGAGTGCCTGTCTGGCATGAGTGAGGATCCTGGTTTGAACTCCAGCACCACATGCACAGCTACAACAATTTTATTTATTTATTCATCCATTTTCAGATAGACTCTATTTCTCTCTCAATAAATAAATACATACCCTTCTTTGGACAATGAGATTGTTCACCTGTTGTGCTAATCAGACACTTTCTCTTCCAAGACAAGCTACTTGACCCTTTGTTCTCTTCTCATTCACTTCCCTACCCACTGCCTTCTAAGTGCCACCCCCAGGGCTCTGCTGGAAAGGCTCTTGCTGATATCCCCAGGGACTTCCTAATTGCCAAGTCTCATGCAAAGCCTCCAGTCCTTGTTTTATTTAATGTCTGTCCTCCTCTGTTCAATGGCCTGGCCATTGCTTCTCAGTCTCTTCCCACATTCTCCAAGCATCGAGTCTCCAGGGTCTCATCATGTTCCTCCTCTTCCCTGGTTCACCGCCCATTGCTGGATCTGAATTGTCACGACAGACTCACCCTAGCATTCCCAGATCTGTGTCTATCCTGGACTGTTTTCCAGAGAGACAACCAGTCACTTTGTTAGTAGATAGTGCACTTCACGCTTAACAAATACTACACCAAAATCATCATCTTTACCTTTCTGCAAAATGAGAAAAGAACAGCCCTCATCTCCATCAACCCACGCACTTTACCCTGACAGTGACATCATCATCTAAATAGTAAGAGCAGCCAGGAGCGCCTCACTGGAACCCACCCCTCTGAGGCTGTTCCCCTGTTGATTCTCTCCCTCCTTGCTCTCACCGTCTGCCTCATTTCTCTTAAAATAGTGCCTGGGGCCAGTCTTCCCAGCTTATGTTTCTACTCTCTCTCCTGTATGTCTACAGGAGTGGCCAGCCTAGAATGCAAGCCTGATGAGGTCACCGGCCTCTTGAAAGTCCCCCATCACCTTCCGGGTATCACCTCCAGCCCCTAGCAAGTCACACAAGGTCCTTTGTGCTCTGGCTCCTTCTTCCCACCCAGTCTCCCCGTCCAGGCACCAGCTGAGCCAGTCACCCCAGCCTTCTCAGGCCTCAGGAGCTCTGCACATTGGAATGCACTTTGCATCTGGCCTCCCTGCCTTCCTACAAGGCTGCCTCTTCTGTGCAGCTGATAGGTAGTAGGCACTTGACCAGCAGGTGTTAAGATGCCTGCTGAGGCCTCCCCTGAATCACCCTGCAGGGTTTGTTTTCCCTTATTTCTGCTTCCTTAGAATTTTGTGATTCTGTCTACTTGCTGCTTTGTACACTAAAGGTCTGGTTCCCTTCCTTGCTCCCAGGATGTCCTTGGGAACCAAGGCCCCAGTCTGTGATCTTCCAGCACGTTAAACCATGGTTCATGGGTAAAGCATAATAAGGTTTTATCACATCATTTACCATATTGGGTTATTGCTATTTGTTTATAGGGCCATATTCTCCTCTGGACACTTTGAAAGCAGAAACACTACTTATCCTTCTCAGTATACCTAGTTCCTTGATTAGATAGGTAGTTAATAGGTATTGGATGAATTAATAAATAGAGGGGCAATTGAGTGAATGAAGGCATTTCCCTTGTCATTTACAAAGTTTAAGACTAAGTACTAAATGAATGGCGCTGACAATAAATGTGTTGGGGGACTTGAGAAAGGGGAAATCCTTGGGGCCAGAGCAGTCCAGTGCTTGCCTAGGGTTAGGGCATGAGTGGGGCATGAGAATGGGGTATTTTTTGGGTGGCATTGGATGTGAGCACAGGAAAACGGAGAGCTTTCCAAGAGGAAGGGACCACCTGGACAAAAACAGGGTGAAGTGACATGCTCTGTTGACCTAAATGTAACTAGAGCTCACAGAACTTAGTAGAGTGATCCTGGGACAGCATGTTGCAACAGACTGTGGAGGCAGGTGGATCTGCAGTGTGGAACCGCTGCATTGGTGTGAGCCACTGAGGCGGCGACAGGTAAGAGGAATGCAGGAGAAAGGAAGGATGGCAGCAGTGAGAACACCAAGTGGGCGGTGGACAGGAGGCGGATCCCTTGGCAGTCCTTGGTGACTAAGCAGATGGAGTGGCTGCAGGGACGGGGAGAGTGCAAGACAGCTCTGCCAGGAATTGCAAGTGGGCAATTGTGCTATTAATTGAGGCTGAGAAGCCAGAAAAAGCCCCCATTCCTATGAAAAAATAATGGGTTGTATTTGGGACAAAATCTGGAAGGACATCCTATGGTCCATTTCCTAGTAGCAGATAGGGTGGCATAGGGATGAAAAATGGGACCTAGAGATAGGGATTGTGGCCTTATCTGCATGGAGCTGATAGTCGAGAATAAGATGTTGAAGAGGGGGAGCACACAATGAACAGCAAGGGCAGGTCTGGAGTGTGAGATGTGGGGAGCGCTCACGAGGCTTATATAGGAGAGGGTGGAGAGCTGGGTACATGAGAGCCCCAGTTCCTCTGTATTCTTTCCAGCTCTTGGTGTGGTCAGTCAAGTTTTCTAATTTCAACCATTCTAATATGCTCGTAGTGATATCTCATTATAGTTTTAATATGCGTCTCCAGTGAGTAATGCTGTTGAGCATATTTCCTGCATGCTTTTTTGTCTCCCACCCATATAACTTCTTTGTTAAAGTGCCTACTCAAATGTTTTGCTCATTTTAGAAATTGAGTTGTTCTCTTATTATTGACTTAAAAGTTTTTCATGTATTCTGAATACAAGTCCTTGATTGAATATGTTTTGCATATAATATTTTCTCCCTATCTGCAGCTTGTCTTCCATTCTGTTGTATCTTTTGAAGAACAGACATTTCTAATTTTAATGAAGTCCAGTTTTTTACTTCATAGGTTATTTGTGGTGTGATTCTGAAAAAACCGTTATGAAGATTATCTGGAAGGTTTTTTTTTTTTTTTTGAGAGAGAGAGGGAGAGGGAGAGGGACAGTGAGAGAGAATCAGTTTTATTTAGTTTTTCATGTGCCTATCATTGCTCCAACATTCGGTTGCAAGCATGGTGCTGGGGTTTAAACTCACATCCTCGTGCATGCCAGGCAAGCACCATAACTGCTGAGCCACCACTCCAGCCCACATCTAGAAGTTTTATGTTTTACCTTTATGTATATAGTCCCCTTGTGTTAATTTTTGCGTATAGTGTGAGACGGGGTTTAAAGTTCCCGTTTTTCCCTTTCACATACAAATATCCTGTTGTTCTAGCACAATGTGGTGAAAAGACCTTTTTTTTTTATCACTGCAACTTTTTCAAAATAAGGTTTTCATCCGTGAAAGGGTCAGAGTAGTAATTTTGAAGGAAGCAATGGAAGCTGGCATAGAATCAACCCCTCAAAAGCCAAGACAAGTCTGGCTGAAACATCTAGAAAGTGTGTGCTGTTACCAGATGAGGTACCAGGCTCTGGGGATAGAAAGAGTTAAGGAGTAAAGGTTGAAGACTGACCTGATGTTTAAATGCAAGGTGTGTTGTGCTGCTTACTCAGCCTCTGTGGTCAGGCAAGGCTTCCTGGAGCAGAGGATTCATCCTGAGTGCGCATGGTCATTGAGCAAACGTGAGCAGGCAGTGGAGGAGAAGGAGCAGGACATGCGGCACACACTGCTGTGTATGTGTGTGTGTGTGTGTGTAGGGCATGCTGTAGGCCCTCTGCTATTTCTAGAGGTAGAGAGGGATGCGTAGGGAAGCAGAATGTAAGGGGACAGAGAGAGAGGGAGGTTGTCTGCCAGGTCAAGTGCATGGAATCCCAAGCTTTGTAGCAGGGTTGATTCCAAGTCATCAAACTGGCAGCCATGCAGCTGAGGAGTGCCAGGGTGGTGATGATGGCATACTAGAGGCCGGAAACCAGGTAAGAATAAGAGACTGTAGGTCCCTAGTGGAGGTGAACAACTGAACTAGGACAGTGGTGTCAGGACTGTAGAGAAGAGGACTGATTTCAAGACATGGAGGTAAAACCAGAAGCAAGTGGGGACTGGGCAGGAGGCTGGTGAGGAGTTACTGAGAGGACTTTGTATCTGGATAGCTGCTACTGCCATTAGCCAAGCTTAGGAACATGGCAGGAAGAACAGGAGGGAAGAGGGGTTGGTTTGGGGCTTAGTAGGTTTGAGATACTCTCAGACATTTACCTGGAGACCTCATCAGGTGGTTGGATATGCAGGACGCAACTCCATGGAGGTGGGTGCAAAGTAGAGAGGTCATTTGGGAAGTCCCTGAGAACAAGGTGAGAGAGGGCTCTGCAGAGACCCTGGGGATTTGTGGCTGTTTAAAGAGTGCACCTGTGAGCTCGGCGGTTACGGCACTTGCCAGGCATGTGCAAGTACATGGGTTCAAACCCCAGCATCCACGTACACAACTAAGTGTTGGAGCAAAGAAAGCCATGTGAAAAACTCGATAATATTGATTCTCTCCCGCTCCCCACCTCACTGTCCTTCTCTCTTAAAAAAAAAATACAAAATAAAAATAAAAAAATAAAGAATGCACCTGCAGGCGTGGTCAGAGAATTAGGAGGAGCCTGGGAGAGCTGCTTCATGGAAGCCAAGGAAGCTGGGGGTCTCAGGTAAGAAGGAATGGTGAGGATTGGGACTTTCAAATGCTAATGAAGCACCCACCAGGAGCAGTTCACAGGCCTTGCACCCAGGCTGCTGTTAAGAGCTGTGCCATTTTGGACAAGTTGCTCAACCTGCCCCATTCTCACTTGTCTCACGTAAAATGGAATAACATGTTTCAGGGTTGCTTGGGATTGAGTGAGATAATGCATTTAGTGTCCTTAGAATGCAGTGATGGTGATAGTGATGTGACTAGATAGAGAATCAGTGTCCACTGATTTGCAAAAGCGGTTGATGAGGCTGACTGTGTGTGCAGTTTGAGTTTGGAGGGAGCACAAGACAGCGTGCAGTGGGTCGAGGAGAAGCTGGGGTGAAGTGAAGTCAGCAAACGTGGAGGTGGGAGGGAGGGACAGAGGGACACATAGGGCCTTGTGGCCAGAGGAGGGGCTGCCTGGAAGGGGAAAGCTTTGACTTTGTCCAAGCACAGAGGAACAAGCTCATCTGGAATAGGGTGAAGACGGAGGCAAGAAGGGAGGTGTGATGAAGTGTGCAGATCCCAAGCAGATGAGGGGAGGCCCTGGGGGGCTCATCTGGAAGGAGCCCTTGCTGCCTGAGCATGACAGGAAGGTTTGAGGGCAGGAAGTCCAGGTGGTTGCCTCAGAGTGGACTCAGTTTAACCACAGTAAGAGGAGGGAACTGGACAGAGGCTGAGAGTGACAGTTCACTTAATAGGTTGAATCATACCTCTCCCCCAAATTCTTCTGTTGAATTCCTAAACCCCAGTCCATCCAAATGTGACTATATTTGGAGATAGTATTTTCATAGAGGTAACAGTTAAAGCAGGTGCTTAGGTTGGACCCTCACCCAGCAAGACTGGTGTCCTCATAAGAAGAGATTAGGACACAGACACACATGGAGCATGAGAGGATAGGGAAAAGAAGGCCATTTACCAGCCAAGGAGGGAGGCCTCAGGGGAAACCAACTCAGCCAACACCAGTCTCAGTCTTCCAGAAACTGAGTTTCTGTGGTTGAAGCCACTCAGTTTGGAGTACTTTGCTATGGCAGCCCTGGCCAATGAGTATGGAGAACAGAGCCAGTAAACACAGAGAGGGAGCCAGCTGGGGACTGGTGAGGGTCCTGCGTTGGGCCCCAGGTGAGGATGCAGGTGTGAGTGCTGGTGTGAGCCTGCGTGCTGGTGTGGCTTCTTCCAGCAGGAGGGATGACCAGAAGCAACAAGGCAGAGGGTGGGCACTGGGAGGACAGAGACAAGTGGGAGAGGCTGGTGCCGGATGAGTGACAGGGCTGGGACTGTGTCTGGGGACCAGGAGCTGAAGAGAGCTAGAGAGAGAGAGCAGCCAGGGGTCAGTCACGGAGCAGAGCTAACTGGCTCCCCGGGGCTCAAATCATCATTTTCTTGTTAGCACAGGGCTGGAACAGGCTGAGCCCAGCTACCATAGCCATGTTACAGATCCTGTCTATAAAGAACTCTCCAGTAAAACCTCTTGATTCCTCCCCTTAAAGAGGTGAGAGTTTTTGAAATAATTCTTCAGTGAGCCACTGGAGGAGCACAGGGGCTAAGGAGGCTTACTTTCCCACCTGAGGGGTCATTCCTGGGCTGTTGAGAATTTGTAGAGGAGGGCAGGCCCCATTCCAGTTTGCTCAGGTGAACAGACAGCAGGACAGCCAGGCCGATGGAGGCATCCCAGGTCCTCTCCCCTGTAGGCCCTACATACGGAGGCCACCCTCAGTCCTTGTGTCTAGTGCCAAGCGCACCATGAGGTGCCATGTCTGACACCACTGTAAGGCATGAAAGTGCCAGTGGCCTTGCCCTGTTCACTTCCTCAGGAGCCATTCACCAAGAGCACGGTGTGATCAAAACTGCAATGATGTGCATGATCAGGTGTGGTTCCCATCAAGGAGCCTACTCTCTAGGGGAGAAAAGAGTAGACACAAGGACACAAGGACAAAGATGCAAGGATGGTCAGGGAGTCCAAAGGCCAGGGAATCCATTTGGAATGGGGGATCTAGGAGGACCGGAAGGAGGGATCACTCTGGGCCTTTAAATCACCTTTAAGCAGCTGAGGACTCTCAGATTCAGATGGAGAGGCAAGTCCCCCTCCATGGAAGTGTGGAACTGGGGGGACTCTCAGGAAATTTGAAGAGGTAAACACCAACGTGAGGGAGTTGGTAAGGGCTACTAGAGAAGGTGAGTTTGAGGGAAGAAGAGGCCTGGTGGGGAAAGAGGGGATAGCGGTCAGGGACACTGTCAGCAAAGGTATGGGGATGGAATATAGCCAGTCTAGTCCTTTCAGGGGGCTCGGTCATGGTGGGGTGGATGGGGATGCTGTAGCCTGAAAGGTGAGTGGAAGCCAGGCCTGAGGCAGCTCCAGATGCTGGATTGGGACCCACTCTGGATGGAGACTATGATAAGGAAGCCCAGAGGCCTTTGAGCAGGTGAGTGGCAGCACACCCTTCCCTGGGTAGCCATGGCCACACTCAAGGGCTGCGCTAGAGTGCTGTCGTGGGCAAAGCCAGGCCCTCTCCTGAGCTGACTCAGGCATGGGACCGGAGCAGGGAGAGGAGTTTGAGGTTGGGGTGGGCGTAGTTCACAGACCACCCTTTCCTTGACATGAGGCTCAGACCTCAGAGAGAACTCGGCAGAGAGTACAGTGCTTGGGGCTTATGGAGAGAATGGCTCAGTGTGAGTTCAAAGGACCCCTGGCTCCTCAGCATGCTGAGTCTACCTGGCTTGGAGGAATCATTGTGCACTGAGTCCCTGTGGCTGGAAAGGGTCCCTGAATGGGTCTCTCCATCTGATCCCTGCTCTCCTGCGGCCCAGACCTCCAGGCCTCACTGTGGCTGCTGGTCGACTTCCGTGCAGAGCCATCCCCAGGGCTAGAGGATGTGCTGGCTCATATTGCTCCTCATTTGGCAGCAGCTGGGAACTCTGAACATCCTGGCCTAGCCAGACAACCAGGCCTGAGGGACACGGCACGGGCCAGGAGGATCCACTGCACATTAAGTCTGGAGCACGCAGCTCTTCTTCATCCATCTGGCCTCTCTCCTGGGACTGCTGAAGAACAAGTGTGCTGTTTGGTAACTGCCTGTTAGGGACATGTTCCTCTGATGTCCCAAGAGAGCTTGAGTCTGCACCTTTTCTTTGGTGTCCACAGCCCCAGAATCTGGTTCCTATTGTCATCCTAATTATCCCAATATGTTGGATGCCAACCAGCACCCAGATGAGGCTCTTCCCAGTTAGAAATTAATCACTGTGTAGAACTAAAACCTTAGTGAAAAGTGGTGCCCAGAATGGCATGGGAGTAAAGGGTAGAGGGGACAGGATTGGGATCTTAGTGAGTTGGTGAGCACCTGCCAAATGCCTGTGAATGCAGAGTCCCTGCTAAACTCCTTGTGGAGTGGGAATGAAGAAAGGGGTGTAGAAGGGGCCCTCATGATCCCCTTTAATATCAGATTATCATATTCAGTTCCCCCTGCTCATCATCTCTGTCTCCAGGGTGTCTCGTGATGCTCTGAATGACCGCGTACATGTGGCTGCAGTCCTGCGCATCTGGGTTAGTGTTAGCGTACCGCTCTCATCAGCTCAGGCTGTCATAATAAGGTCCCACAGTGGCTTAAACAGTAGGACTTTACTGCTCACTGTTCTGGACAAAAACAGGGAAGTTCAAGAGCAAGGTGCTGGCTCCTCGGGTTCTCCAGTGAGGGCTTTCTTCCTGGCTTGAAGATGACCGCCTTCTTGCTGTGTCCTCACATGGTGGACAGAGCTGTCTGCTGAATTCTGAGAGGAGCACTGATCCTATGAGATGAGGGTCCTACCTTTAGGATCTCATTTAACCTTAATTACCTCCTAAAGACCTTATCTCCAGGTGTAGTCACTTTGAGAGTCAGGGCTCCAACGTATGTATGGGAGGAGCAGAGCCAGTGAAATCCATAGACACATCTTGACTGTGTCCTTTGCAAGAAGAGAACAGATGGAGCCAATCAGCTCCGACACAGACCCTTCGATGTGTGCTACCTCCTTCAGTATAGTTTTAATTGTGCCCTTTGTGTACCCACGGGGCAGAGACCAGTCCAGCATGTCTCTGTAACATGAACATTCAGGTCAAAATGTTCCTGAGTTCCCAGATTCAGAGTGTGGGAGGGAGCATTGTTTCCACCACTGTGACAAAATACTGGAGATGAATCAACTTAAAGGAGGGAAGATTCATTTTGGCTCATAGTTTCATAGGTTGTAGTCTATAGTCATGTGGTCCCATCTCTATGGCCTGCAGAGAGGCAGAAAATTATGGTGGGGAGCACGTGGTGGAACAAAGCTCTGACCTTATGGTGGCCAGGAAGGCAGAGCAGGAAGACAAAGAGCGAAAGAGAAGAGGGCAGGGGCCAGAGTCCCAGTATTCCTTTCAAGTGACCTAACTTTCTTATACGAGGCCCCACCTCCCAGTAGCTCAGTGGACTGGAGACCAAGCCTTCAAAAATGAGCTTCTGCAGAGTGTTTAAAATCCAAAGCATAGTAACATTTCCTGAGAAATTATTTTTTCTATTACAAGCAATTTGTTAAATAACTAATAGGTTGTACATAGAAGAGTTGGTAATGGTGCGCTCACCTGGCCCAACAGGAAGGCTAGCTGCTTCTAATCTAAAACTCTCATGAGGGTGTGGGTGGGGTTAGGGAAGTAGGGAAATTACCTGGGGAAATTGGAGGCCCAGGCTCCAGCCTGTCACTGTTGGTGTCTTAGAGTTGATTTGCCTTGATGACACTTCCTACACAACACCTGCAGGGCTCATGTGGCCTGCCTCTGCACCCTGTCCTCAGCTCACATCCCTGGGAAGACAGGTTTTCATGAGGAGGATGAGTTGTGGGTTAAGTGTACAAGGTTTGAAGTCAGGGTGACCTCAGGTCACTTCTCTACTGCTCACCCGCTCTAGGAATGTGGGTTCCATTGCTCATCTCCATGGGAAGATAAACACCCATCTTGCAGAGTTTTTGGAGAGATTGAAAGAGACTGTACTAAGACTTACACCAGTGTCCTCATTGAATGAAAGTTGTTGATTAATGTAAAGGTGATGTGTATGGTTCTGGGGTCTCTTGCCCTTGATTTGTGTTTGGTGGCACTGCCAATTCCTGATATTCTAGATGTCTCTTTCCTATGCTGTTTCTGTTATGTTTTTAACCATGAAGCATTTTCCCCCCACATCAAATCTTTTGTGGAACCTAGAAATCTCTAACTGATAGATATGGAGATGTGCTAGTCAAAGCTGGCCTAGGGCTAGACACCCACAGACAACCTTCTGTCCACTTCTAGAAGGAGCCCCAGTAGTCCACCAAGGAACACCATTTGAGGATCTCTCTTCTATTTCCTCTTTCCTTCTAGTTTTGAAGTTGCCTTCCTGGTACGGCAGTGTTAATTGTTTCAATTTCTGCATCCTGAGGACCCATCTCATTCTGGTCTTGCTTCCTGAGGTTACCTTGGTGAGGATTTTAAGAGTTCACAAGTGATTTAGTCACACATTTACAGTCCTTCGGTCACTCCTGTGGGGTGGGCATGTTAATTCACAGGGGGCTAGTTAATTCACAGAGGCCCATTTTATTGTCTAGGTCTTAGGTGCACTGCTATTGGCCCATGCATGGCCACCCGAAGCAGGTCAGATTTAATTGTTAAATAAGGTTTTGCATATAAATGTATCTACAAATCAGGAAGAATGCTTTGGAGTATTTAATATTCTTTTTTGTTTGTGAATGATGAGAGTAATCATGGGAGCAATATATAGAAAAGACAGCATGGGGTCTGGGTCTATCTATCCTCTCCAGTGACAGAGATTCAGGGGCTGTGTGTTGATGAAGTCTATTCAGCTTGATTCCCTCTATTTCCTTCAATCTCTAGGAAGATAAGTTGATATTTCTTTTTTATATAATGGATTTATTGAGATATACTTCGCATGCCACATAATTCATCCCTTTAATGAATACAATTCAGTGGCTTTTACTATATTTGCAGAGGTAAGCAACCATCATCACAATTTCATTTTATTTATTTATTTTTTTAGGAGAGAGAGAATAAGAGAGAGAAGGAAAGAATCAATTTTATTTATTTTTTCATCTGGACTTCGTTTCTCTAACACTTAGCTGTGTACGTGGTGCTGGGGTTTGAACCTGGGTCCTCGCGCATGCCAGGCAAGCGCTTTAACTGCTGAGCCACTGCTCCAGCCCATCAATTTTAGTATATTTTCATCACCCCAAAAGAAACATTCTACTCACTAACAGTCATCTCCTTTTCCCATAAGTCTCCTAATCCTAGGCAACTCTTCATCAACTTTCAGTCTCTATGGATTCACCCAGTCTAGACATTTCATAAAAATAGAACTGCCCAATATGTGATCTTTTTTGTCTGACTTCTTTCACTTAGTATCATGTTTCTAGGTTCATCCATGTTGTAGCAGGTGCCAGCACTTATCCCTTTTTATTGTTGAACATTATTCCTATTGCACAGAGGAACCACATTTTTCTTATCTATCAGTTGGTGGACATTTAGATTGTTTCTACTTTTGGGTGCTTAGGAATAATGCTGCTATAAATGTTTGATTTTTACCTTTGGATCTTCATTTTTATAATTTTCCCTATCAAGAGAATGGAGGATCTCAGTAGCTAGATTTAGTAAGTACCTACTATGTGCAAGATACTATGTAAGCAGGTGCTATCTCATAGAATCTTTATAGTGGCACAAGGTGTGGGTTTGTTCCAAAGGAGACAATTGAGGTGCCATAGCTAATATGTGGTGGCACTAGGATTTTAGTCAAGTTCTCTGAGGTACTGTGACAGTCACCCTTCACACTGCTTCCAAAAGTTGAGCAGCTATCGGATCTTCATTAATCCAGTCAAATCTAGTCTGATTGTCACACTCTTTAAGTCCATATGATGGGCCACTTACCTATACTATTTTAATTTATTTCTCATACCAACCCCATGAGGTTGACCTACTGTACCTAATACTGAGTGAAGACAAGAGGTTCCCGGAAGCTCTATAGCTCACCTGGGTGACATGGCCCAGGCCAGGAGAAGCTGGGGTGCCAGTGTGCAGCAGTATCCAGCAGCTGCTCCTTGCTCCCACAGTGCTTCCTCACAAACCTGGCCTCTTCTAGCCCTCTCCCACCTCAGGAAGCATTTTCACATGCCCGGGACTCTATTCAAATGACAGCACATGTGTGTGCCTGCCTGAGTGCATAGAGACATAGGAGAGCTAAGGATCTTACTATGCCTAGGCCCAGGGACCTTTTACAGTTGGGACCCCTGGTGGCTATCTATGGCATCACAGGACACCTGGGGTGCACATCCACATTAGAATTGACTCCTACACCCGGATGCAAACCAAGACCTTAAAGCATGTAGAGAGCTTGCTCTGGGGGTAGAACTTAGGATGTCAAGGTGGAGAGGGATTTGGGGAGCTGCCTGGAAATGGAGGATGGCAGTTGGAGGGAGGCTGGAAGGAGGAGGGGCCATGGTGGTGGGTGGCGTACCAACTGTCTCCATGTGGTTGCCTACCCACAGCTGCTATCTTGGATGACCCCATGGAGTGCAGCAGAGGGGAGCGGCTCTCCATCACGCTGGCCAAGAATCGCATCAACCGCGCTCCTGAGAGGCTGGGCAAGGCCAAGGTCGAAGTGGACATCTTTGAGCTTCTCAGAGACAGCGAGTACGAGACTGCAGAAACCAGTACGTAGAATGGACAGAGCCGGCAGAGGATGAGCTGGTGGTGTGAGCAGCATCCATTGCCAGGGTCTCTGACATCAACAGGGGAGGGAGAGAAACTTGCACCCCAGGTCCTATGAGGATCTCAACTTGTACAAGACTCCCAGGTTTTGTTGTGAATCTTGCATAGAATAGAATTAAGACAATGTGAATTCATTCATTCATCTTCCCACTCATTCATTCTTTCACATACTGATTCATTCGTCAACTGGAAGTTTTGTGCACACATTCCTGAATGAAATATTGTGTGTGATTGAGAAATAAGGCAGTTCAAAGGAGCCTAGCCATTGCACATTGGGTCACTCATCTTGCTTTCATGTGCTGAGGGCAACATTGTAGAAGGAAACTGGGACTTGGGATGGAGTTTGGCTGCTCACCCTGTAGGTGACCTTGGACAAGTAACTTTTCCTAACTGAATCCCAGTTTTTTCATCTGTAAAATGGAATGCTAGTCTCAACTTTGCAAAGCTTCCAAGTTTTTGTGAGATTTAAATTGCTTATAATATAAGAACATTCTCTGTGAATCACAGTGTTTTACAGGCATAATAGTAGGTCACTAAAGTCACACATAGGGCACTCTTTCTGTGTGCTAAACACTGCTTTTAATTCTCACAATAATCTGAGAGTTACGTGTTATTACATCCTTTGGGGAAAAACTGAGGTTCAAAGATATTGAATACTTTGCCTGATGACAGGACTAGTCAGTGGACCCTGAAAACCCAGTGCATGACCCACTCCATCTCTGCTGTGATGCTCTGGTGTGTTGCTGCTTTTACCTTGGTGACTATATAGGATTAGGCCCAAGTAAGTGGGCCAGTGTCTTGTAGCTCAGCTAAAAATGAACAATTGTAGTGCAGAAGAAAGGTAAAGGGCTGTATTAGTCAACTTTGAGTCACTGTGACAAAGTACCTGAGATAACCAACTTGCAAAGAGGCAAAGTATATTTTGCTTTACAGTTTTGGAAGTTTTAGTCCATGACTGATTGGCCTTGTTAGTTTGGACCTGTGGAGAGGCAGAACATTATAGTGGGAGCACGTGGTGAAGCTAAGTCGCTTACCTTGTGGTGGCCAGGAAGCAAAAAGAGGTAGAAAGTGGAGGGGCCAATAACTCCTATAAGGGTACACTCCTAGTGACCTAACCCCCTTTCATTGCTGAAGATTCCACCACCTCCCAGTAGACCACAGGATGGCAATCAAGCCTCCAGCACACAGGCCTTTGAGGGATATTCAAGATCCAAACTACAGCAAGGACCCTTAGCCTGGATGATAAAATGTATTCCCTAGGACTTTGAAGAGTCCCTGTCCCTTTTTCAACCTCTAGGGACCTTTAAACACACTCAATGGAAAAACAAACAAATAAAAGAATAGTTTGCTAAAGTATTTATGTCAGGCATCTTCCATCTGGGCTTCCATATGAGGATCCAGCAATGCCATAACTTGGCCTTTTAGTGTTGCAAGAAGAGAAGCATATTCACAGTGGCCCAGGAAGAGCAGTTAACACTGTAAAGATGGGAGGTGCCAGGCAGTGGCTCCAAGGCTCACCAGCCCCTGTCTCATATTTTCACAACTTCTTTAAGGCTCTTGAGCTATTGGATTCCAAATCTTCCATCTCTGTTGGTTTGGTTTTCCTGGATTATTCATCGTGTAGTGCTTCATAAGACTTCCCAGACCTGATTTTGTTCATTTAGGAACTTTTATAGAGCAACTGCTCTATTTTTGGCTTGATGGAAGACATCCTGCATTGGGAATAATGCTGGAAACAAGAGAGACTTGGTTCCTGCCCTCAGGGGGTTTGCATTCTCTTCTCGGAGTGCACGTCAGTGGCAACCTCCCCTCAGTGCCTCTTACTCTGGATCCTCCAGATAGAGCATCTGTTTGGTATAGCTCATCTTGCCATGTGACCAGTATCACAAGTGCAGGTATTGGCCAGATTGCCTACCAACCACCCTTGGGGACTACTGTGTCTATTCCTCATCCAGTAGCTGTGTTCATACTGTACAGAACAGGGCCACTGAGTCCAGCAGGATCTATGGGCACAGATTGCTCTAGAAGAAGGTGTGGTGGAATAAGTACTAAAATAGTCATTCATTCATTCAGTTGATAAGTATTAAGCAAGTACCTATTATACTTTATTCTAAACAATGAGGACTCAGCAGGGAATAGACAAAAGTCCCTAGTTGTCACAGAGGCTAATTTCTAGTACAATGAAAGGAAGATTCTCCTTTCCTGAGATCTTTTAAATGAAATCAGAAACACCAGCAACGAATTCTTTCAATTCTCTTAGTCCAGTCTTTGTCTCAGACAAGTGTGCAGATTTCCATAGCCCATACTTTGAAAAACAAGCTCCTCCTTCTTTTCCTTCAGTTCTGCAGGGCCTCCCTGCAGGATCCAGAGTGCAGCTTTGCCCATTGTGAGTGGTGTCTTTAGCAGATTCCTCTTCCAATGACCCATGCAGCCTATCTTGCTAAAGTCAATACTTGTAAAATATTAAGCCAGGTGAATCAGGGGAACAAAGGAAGTTGATATTTTTATTCAACATTTCAGAGCTTTGGGCATCTTTTTAGTGTCCTTCGTTTAGGCACCAAGTATTTTATTAGCAAGTGGCTCTTGGTTAAGCTTTTACATCTCAGTGTGTTTAAGGCGTGATTAGCATTTGTTAGAAAAGAGGGCCTCTGGATCTTTCTTCCCAAAGGTCTTTCATCTGAAGCCAGAGTGTGCCCCCACAATGGGTTTCAAACACCACCACGTACTTCATAGAAAGATCCCAGCAGGTTCTTCCTCCCAAAGTGAGGAGGTGGGAGAGTGGAGCTTGGTGCTGCTGGCTGAAACAGGATGGGGTAAGACTGGATGTCAGGGGGACTGTCCTAGAAGGAAGGGAGGAAGGAGACAGGACCCCTGCTGGAGGAAGGCCAGCAGCTCTGGGATGCCTTCTGTGGGGAGTCTGTGTGGTATAAAGGTTAAGACTGTGGGTTTTTAGATCCAGATTGCCCAGGGTTAAATCCTGTCTCTACCATTTATCAGCCCTGGGATGTGGACAAGCTATTTAGCCATTTGGTGCCTCAGTTTCCTTCTTGTAAAATAAAGGTGAAGGTAATGTCATCTCTTAGGATTCCATGGGTGGGGTGCTCAGCACGGTACTTGTGGCAGGTATTGGGTAAGTGGCAGCTATGTCTTTTCTTGTTGGCTTTATCCTCTCCCTGGCACAGCTGAGCAGACTTCTCTCATCCTTTCAAATTGCCTCTCTCTCTTTCCTGTTTCAAAGTTGAGCCACACCCACCAGCAGCACTATCTTGGGGGCTCTTCTCAGGTGGCCTGCTTCACGTCAGCCTCCATCCTAATTGCATATTCCCCTTCTTTCCAGTTTTCTGGGCTTAATGCATCTGACAGCTTTGAGCCTTTGGAATTTGGAGCGGGCCACCTGATGCCAGCTGATGCTTGGTGTCACAGACTGTGTTTTCCATGAGCTAGCAGCCTGGGGCTCATTTGCATTGTTTATTTTAAAATATGTGAGTGCCTCTAGGACTCTGGAAAACTCCCCCAACTACACACCTATCACTCTATAGCCAGGGAATCTGCTTCAAGGAGATCAAAGAGACCCTGGTAAGGACGTTTTTCAGTTGTAGAAAGTAGAGGCTGATTGAAGTTGAGGCTGTAGCAGTCCAGCAGGGTGCAGCCGTACCTGACTTTCAGTAATAGGTGGGTTTCTAAAACCTCTGTACACATCACACTTAATGAATCACTTTGGGGGTGGGAGAGTCAATCCAGGGAAGCAGTGGTTATTTCAAGAATCAAAGATGATGAAGTGTAAAGATGCTGGAGTCTGGCGGGCACTACCGTCATCTGATGGTTGAATGCGAGGCTTGGAGATGGGAAGTATCATGCAGGGCATTAATTAATAGCCAGCCTGGAAACTGGAAAGATAAGAGTCGAGAATCAACCCCTGTTCTGTCTGGTTCAAATAGAGAGATTTTCATACAGTGGGTTGAGTTAACGTGAGGGTCACTTGTAAAATTCCTCCAACCCACATGGGACTCTCCCACCTCTGCCCTTTCCCCATCATGACCTCAGGCTTCTAGGTGTTTGACTTTCCAGTTCCCTCTACACAGCCCACAGATCTGAAATAAAAGGGACGGACGAGACCTATTGGTCACATCCTCTCCCAGCCATCCCTTCCTTCTTCCCTTCGCTGTCTTATCTCCATCATGGCCTTTCTTTAGCAGGGAGCTCCCACTAGGCATCACCCTCCTCTGTTCCACAGATTGCTGGCTCCTGCGGGCCTCATGTGTTAGAGCTTAACTAAGCACCACCCCTTTTCCACCCCGATGCCCTGAGACACTGTCCTTGCTGCTGCCAGAGCTGATTTGAGGTTTAATTTGCTGCAGAAGTAGAAGCAGGGGTCTGTTGGTCAACCCCTTATCTTTGCCTCTGTTTGTCTCTATGAGGCCACAATTGCCACCCACTATCCTCCTTGTCTCCCCTTGAATCCAGAGACACTGGTTCCTGGAGCCTCACATGGGGCACCGTGCCTATGCTCTCAATGGCTGCTCCTCTTGCACAGGAGCCTCTCCAAGGCTCCGTGGGCATGAGTGCCAGTGATTCAGAGCTGCCTCTAGTAAGTGAGGGTTAGTGTCCTTCCCTCAGTTCAATAGAATAGACAGAAGTCAGTGCAAAGCAAAAAAAGTGAACTGGAAGAGAAAGACATGTAAACAGTGATGAGTCACTCCATAAGCATTCCTTGCTCCCCTCCTCTGAGCTCCTTATGTCACCTATGCATGACATGGACTCAGACTGCATTAAATTACAGTGTTAGGAATCATCTGCTCCAAGCCCCTCACCTTACAAACAGGGAAATTGAGGTTTGTGATCATTCCCAGGAAGTTAAAACCTACACATCTAGAACACAGGTCAGGGGTCCAGTGAGCCCTTGGGACCAGACCTGAGAATGTCTAATAGGGAAGAGAGCATCTAGGTACATGGTAGAATAGCATAAACCAAGGCTTAAACCAGGACAAGACAGGGCACATTTGGGCAGAGTGACAGACTTGCATGACGTGAGAGAGAGTTTAAGCAGGGGTGGAGATGAGGGCCAGAGGTGGAGGGCAGTAGAGACTTGTGCTCACACCTGGGGCTGGAGTGGGATGCACCAGGATTCTAGCCCTGGCTCCACCCACACCTCGGGCTTATATCCTAGGCCTGCACATCCTCACTGGAGAATAATTGGAATTCTCCCCAAGTGGGAATGATCAGAGTGCTCACTTCATGGAGTCCCCATGAGGACGAAATGAGAGATGCTTAAAGGACTCAGAGCAGCGCCTGGGGTGGGCTGAGCTCTCAGTAAGCTTTCCCCATTCCTGCGAGCAGTAGAGAATCAGTACTGCCACTGCTCCTTCTCAAGGTCATTACAGGGAGTTAGGGTGGGATGGTGTGCCTTCCAGCTGGGTGCTTGGTGCGTGGAAAACCCCAGTAAATGGTAGTGTTCCTCGCACAGTGGTTGGAGGCTGGCTGGGGGCTTTGCACACCATGTGCTGCTGGCGAGGGAGGTGATGGCAGTGTCCTTCCAGGAACTCCTGCTGTGAGGCAGGATGGTGTGGACTCCTGGGGCTCCAGCCCTTGCACGCTCCCCTTCCTTGGCTCGGGAACAGCAAGTCCAATCCATTTAGCCCACTGTCCACCCATGGAGAGTTCAGAGTGGCAGGCATTCATGGAAGCTTGGGCACAAGAGGAGGCGGTTCTTCAGAATGGATTGAGGTGACTGTCTGCATTGCCGTGGGATGATTATGTCTTCTCCGTAGGCTATGTGTTTGGTATAAACAGGCTCAAAGAGGAACCTTTCCCCTCCACCCCCATAAGTCTCAGACTCTAGCACAGTGAAGTGTCTTATGCCCCATAAAGCTGGGATTGTCTGTCCCCTAGCTATTGGAGGCTCAGAGGGTGGTTGAGTAGCTGATAAGATGCAATCCTGTCAGTGAAGGGACCCAGGAAGCAGGAAGCATTCAGTGGCACCCAGGGTCAACCCCTCTGGGCGATCTGTGACCAGCCACCCTTTCTCTTTGCATGCTGCCATCAGGGAGGGACCTATGAAGGCTCTGGGGAGGGCTGAGTTCCCACGAGTGCTCCTGTCCAACCCAGGTTCCTAGAATCCAGGGCAGATCTGGTATTTGGAAAGACAGAAGTTCCTCCTGCTGTCACAATACCCAATCCTGGTCTTTTATTACAGCAGCTGCTCTGACAATTGCTTCAGACTCCTCTGCTGGTTGGAAAACTTAGTTGCCATGGCAATGTCACTCATGTCTCCATGTTCCTTCTCTTCCCTGCTCCCTGGGAGACATAGGTAAAGCTGTTTCCGTCTCTGGGGTACCTCCCATAAACTGCTCAGCATCTTGTCCTGTGGAATCAGGGTCCGGGGAGCTCTAGAGGCTAGGCCTTTTTTAGAAGGTTCTCATTTCTACTGAGCAGAGCATCCCTCAAGGGGATCAAAAGACCACTTCCCAGACCCCAGGAAATCTTCAGGCCATGGCTGCTGGTAAGATCAGAGTTCAGTCTCATTGGACTCATTTTGGATCATTTCAATTCAGTTGAACAAACATCTGGTAATCAATTTCCTTTTTCTCCAGGATTAAATAGATTGATCCCTAACCTCAAGTAGTTTACAATCCAGTGAGGGAGATGGACACAAGGACATGGGTATGAGGAGCTCAGAAGTGCAGTCACAGGTCCACAAATCCGGAGGCCCAATGAGTTTAGAGTCCAGAACTTCTAAGACATTGGCAAGGTCCTAAGGTGTCCATACCATACACTATCGAATGTCTCCAGTAACATTCCATACCCAAACAAATGCATGTTTACATTCTTTTATTCATACTTTGTACAAGTCAAGTACCGTTTTCTGAAATGCTTGGGATCAGAAGTGTTTCTAATTTCAGGTTTTGATGTTTATTTGTTTTAAATATTCACAGCATAGTCTTTACTTGTTGAGCATCCCTAATCTGAAAATCTGAAATACAAAATCCTAAATGTTTTAAGCATACAGTCAGTGCCTAAAAAGTTTCAGATTTCAGAGCACTTCAGATTTTGAATTAGGGATGCTTAATCAGTAGATAGCTAGCTATACATCTGTCTATTTAGATCAGATTTTCCTACCAAATGAGCTTCACGAAAAACATTCCCATCTCAGAGCCTTATGGACTGTGGACTTCTGCGAGAATTTATTTTTAGGAGAAACTTCCTTCTGTTGAGAGCCAACATTTTGAGTCTGTTTGGGGCAGAAATTGGCTCAGAATTTCAAGAACAGGGACATTTTCCTGTCTCTGAAGGGCAGCTGATTCAGATGTAAGGAGGGGGATATGCCTTCTTGCCCAAGGGCAAGATTCTAGCGGAGTGTTAGAGGAGCAATAGGAGCTGGGCAGAAGGACAGACCATGGTAGACTAGGATGCTAATGGACCCCTTCTCAGAAAAATGTTTTAAAATGAATGAACTAGAATGGGTTCAAATGACCATGGAAACTAATTGTATGGAAATGCAGTTAAAATATTTTAATAGTGATATATTAATATCTATGCTTCTTTATTGATGTATTAAATAGCCAAGTCCAGCATGGGGTATAACTACTAGAATAATTTTGAAGTAGTAATGAATATAAATGACATTTCAAGATATCTACAGCTTTGTAATGTGATAGGAATTCACTGGTGATTTCTGTTGGTGACCAAGTCACAGACACTATTACTCTACCATGATTTACTGCCGATGTTCAAAATGGAAGGAAATTCTACACTTCAGCTGGTGTTAGAGGAAATGATGATGTGTCTTCCCCCCAAATGCTCACAGACTCCTTACTTCTCCCCGAAGATCCCAGGCAGCTGGTTAGGAACCCCTGGTCCAGTCTGAGCTAACTACTAAGGAATAGGCTGAGAAAGAAGATAGAACATTCTAGGCAAGCTAGCATGCCTCGGGAGGTGGCATGCTGGAAGGGCCAGGAAAGTAGGGTTACAGGGAGATCAGACTCACTTGAATTTTCCTTGTAATCAGAAGAAATTCTTTTTATTATGGCACTATATTTCTTATAAGATGTTATAAAAGGAGTACATGCTCATATTAGAAAGAAAAAAAATGAAAACAGGGGGAGAAACTCACTCTGCATCCCAGCAGCCAAGGCAGTGTCTGGGAGCACTCCCGTTCATTGCCATTCTCCACGGGAGTCTGCGTAAAAGGAACCGAGCCCCGGAGCCTGGGCTTCAGCACCTGAGTCTTCACTCTGCTTTTTCCATCTTGTTTTTGTGTCTTAAAATGAGGACCACAGTAATAGTACCTCTTGCTGGGTTGTTTTTAGAATTAAATAGGTCAGTTCCTGCAAAGTGCTTTGAATGAAGCCACAATTAGCACTCACTAAATGTTGGCTTTAATCACATCTTGTTCCAGTCATTCCTCATGCATAGCTATCCCCTGAATTTGCTACGCTGTAGCCCTCAGATATATATCCATATAATTTTATTTCCTGCTTCTTTCTCTTAATAATATTACATAAATATTTTTAATGCTATTATAAACTGCTCATAAGCATTTTAAATGCCAAATAATATTCCATTTGGGCATATGACCCACACTTTATATAAATGATACCCTTATGATTAGACATTTAGTTTCTTATTTATGGAAAGTGTTGAGCAGGCTTCTATGTGGTTCAACAGTGATTTATTGGGCACATAATTCTGAGTCTAGTCTTGTGCTCAGTATGGAGGATACCAAAGTAAAGAAGACAAGCCCTCTGACTTGGAGGAACATGCAAATCAATATATTAGGATTATAATTTGCCTCATAGTTTGGAGAAGGGATTGGAAATGAAGAATCCTAGAAACAGAAAAATTCTTTGGAAGACAGGTGGCAAAGGGGACTGACCTGACACAGGGGCAGTGGTGTAGGAAGGAAGGGGTGACAGGCAGCAAGCAGGTAAAATGGGCGGCATGTGGCCCCTGACTCAGTAGTGAATGAACAGATTTAGCAAGGAAAGAAGAGTCAAGGGTGACTGTGACTTTGAACTTGAGGTGCTAAGGGGAGAAAGGTAGAGTGGTTAAGAGCATGGGCTTTGGTGCCTGATGGATCTCCAAGGTCAAATAGAGTTCTACCATATATTACCTGTGTCCATTCGAACAAGTTACTTACATTTTCTAAACTTCAGTTTCCCCATCTGTAAAACAGAGAGAAAAGCAAATCTTCCACATAGAGGTATAAGATCAAATTACATTATGAAAAATATATAGGAAATATGATGTAGTAAGGATAATAAAAGGGTTGTGAGTTACCTTCTAAGTATTTGTAAGTACTAACTCACTTTAATCCTTATGACATGCCTATGAGAGAGGTGCCATTACTATCTCAGTTTTATAGATGAGTAAACAGGCCCAAAGAGGTTCAGTAACTTCCTCGAAGTCTCACAACTAGTAAGTGCTAGCCCTGAGACTCAGACAGCCTAGTCTGAGTTCACACTCATACTGACCTTGCTGCAATGACCTTGGGCCTTGTTGAGCATGAGATGCCAGAGAGAAGGCCCTGGGGCCACAACCAGGAGGTGGTAGGAACTTGCTTTTGATGGGTTAGAGTGGAAGATCATTTGGGCAGAGATGAGGTTAGGAGGAGACCCAGGTAGGGTGTGGCCCAGGCAAAATCTAAATTCAGCAGGTGGGAGAAGGAAGAGGAAACAGCAAAGGAAAAGATGGTCAGACGACTGGATGAGAGTGAGGACTAGATGGTGGTATGAAATTCCAGAGAGCAGTGTAATCAATGACAGCAGATGCTGACAGAGAACTGGATGAAGCCCAGCAATGGGTCACTCTGACCTTGGAGCAAGCGGATTCCGCGGACCAGGTGGTCAGGGAGTCCTCAGCTGTAAGGGGCTGAGAAGAGCTGGGTGAAGGAGTGGCTGCAGGGTGTCCTGCAGACAAAGTAGGCAGCTGTGAGAGGGCAAATTGGGGTCAAAAAACTTGAACCCAAATGCTGTCTTTGACCTTACCAGGCATGTGAAGTAATGCGAGTCGGTTGATACCTATAGGATACTCTTTCCTTATTGGTGGAACCAGGAGGTAAGAGTCCTCTCTGAGGCCATAGTAGGGATTTGATGGGGTGACGAATTGAAAGCACCTAGTAGGACAGCTAAGAGTTAAGTTGGCTGCAATCACTTATGGTCACTTGCACGAAAGTAGCTTGAACTTTGAAGAGTCTCTCCAGGGCTAAGGCCTGGTCTTCTCTATCTCTGCCTCTGGGATGGTTCTGACACTGAGCACTGATGAGTCCCCCGCAGATGCCCTCTGCATGCAGACTCTGGGTCAGTAGATTCAGGAGGTTGTGGGAATCCTTCTGGAGCTGCAGGCCAAGAGGAGACCTGGCATCAGATGTGTAATTCAATGGGAAATTGCCTCTCTGGGATTTGACACCAGCATTCTGTCTTGCTGCCTGTGCCCTATTCTGATGATTGCTTGGTTGTGTTGGCTAATGGTTAGGACTGTCACTTGAGAGAAAAAGCATCCAGGTGGCAGGTGTGGCTTTGCATTTGTCTCAGGAAGCAACCCATGTACTCATCCCTTAAACCCAGTTTCCTGGTCCAGGAATGGCTCTGTCTTACTCCTAATGTGAAGTGGAGGAAAGTCCTTGCAGAATTAAGCTTTGGGCTTTGCAGACAAAATGTCCTGTCATGCAACAGGGAACTTTGAGGCACAGTCTGATGGCAGTGTCTTGGTTCTGATGTCAAATGCATGGAGAATGAGCTCATGTCCTTTCTTCTTGTGTTTCCCCTTTTCCCTCCCATCCTTCCTTTCTCAGTCTCTAGCCTTTTAACATTTTAGATTCTTTCCTCCTTTTCTGACCACATGTCCCATTCATTCATGCATTCATTGGATGAATATGAACTGAGCACCTGCTATCTAGAAAACATCATGCTAGACACGGAGGAAACGAGAAGTGGCAGTTTAGAAATTAGTATGGTGCTGTTCCTGCCAGGGGTTTGAAATCAAGTGAATAGAGGCTGGAGCCTGTGCCTGGGCCCCAACTCTAAGCAACAGACCAAAGTAGACACAGTTACAAGGGTCTTAGAATAGACACAAACTGGGGGCCTTGGGAGACATAAACTGGGAAGCTTCCAATTAAAGGAACCCAAGAAGATCTGAGGAGAAGGTGGCATTGGGGTGACCCTTGACAGGTGAGTGTCCAGAGACCAGGAGGGAAGGGCATCTTCCTGGCTGAGGAAATACAAGGTCATAGGTATGCTGGTTGATCAGGACAGTACCTGACACACTTAGGGAAAGAGGCCAACAGAGGGGGCCTAGAGGATGTGGCCCCCTCTGCCTTTTATTCTCTTTCATTTGAATGAGAATGAATCTGCTTTCTCCCTGTGTGTCTGCATCATTCCTGCCACGGTGGTCCCCTGTCTGCCTGCCTTCCTTCCTCCTAGACTCTGCATAGCTGGAGGTGTGGACAGACTGCATTGCTGGGTGGCCACTGTGGGAGCTGGGCCCTCCACCCCTGCAGCATGTGCCCAGGCTGCCCCCACCCCACTGCAGACCAGGCCAGGGAGGGAATCTCAGTGTTCCTCCATTAGCCTCTGCCCTTTGATGACAGCCTAGACGATTTATACACCCAGCTGGCTGTGGCTGTATGTTGTCATAACCTGGGTCATTTCCTCATTTAATACTGTCCATAAACTCCAATAGAACTGTCCTAGTGCCCAGTGGTCCAGGGGGAGAAGGAGGGACACTGGGTTTGGAAGGGTTGCAGAGAACTGGGGACAGGGGTGGACAGAAGGTGAGAGATAGCAGGTGAAAGTAGCCCAGGCAGGCAGCTGGCCCAAGCGCCACCTGATGGGTACCTTGCTTCCTTTCCTGCTCCTGCCCTGGCTGCAGTGTGTCAGATCCTCCCCAAGGGGGTGGTCGCTGTCCTGGGACCATCGTCCAGCCCAGCCTCCAGCTCCATCATCAGCAACATCTGTGGGGAGAAGGAGGTGAGTACTGGGCTGGGTTGGGGGAATGTCAGCAGGCTGGAGCCTGTGACTGGGGCTCAGAGATATCATGGGTTCTTAAGGGCCAAAAGGACCCATCAACACTGGGTTGGCATTGTCAATAACAAATACAAGAAGTGGTCCTTGGTTGAGCTTACTTTGCTCCACATTATTTGGATGGGGGAATCCTCAGGGGAAATGTTTGATAATGGGATTTTCAAATTGAGCTCCTAAGTCCCTGTGTCTTAGGGGTTCCCATGGTGGTGCCTGCAGCGGCCTGCTCCAGTGGAGGGGCTGGTGAGGGTGGTGATGGGGAAGGAGGCTAAGAGATCAGAGATCTGAGCCCACCCTCCAGTCCACGTGGGCAGCTCCATAGTCATCTGTTCATACTTTGGGATTTTCAGGTGGAATGCCTTTGGGGGAAGGCATGGCTACATTTTACTGCAAAAATAAAGTTTAAAAGTCTCTATTTTATAAGTTCTCAAGAAAAGGGATTTTATTCTGCACTCTTCTCTCATTTGCCAATTCTGGTGTCTACTCTTTCAGGCAGGACATTCTTCCCAAGGGTGGTCTCTGCACTCTCTCTAGTCCCAAAATGTTGAGGCTGTTTCCTCTAGTTCTGCATCCATGAGGGAATAGGCTCAGGGAGGAGCACAGGAGCAGGCAACATCTCCATCTGCATTAGGGACTTGGAGGCTCCACCTTCTAAAATCTTCAGTTCTAGCAGGGTCCAGCTCATGGAAATAGGAGGAGGCACCCCCTAACTGACAGACTGAATGCATCTTCAGCGAGCACCCCTGCAGAGATGGAGAGCCATGGACAGGCTTCTGCCTGCCCCAAGTTCTTTTGGAAGCTACTCCTTTAAGGCCATGGTCTGAGGATTTGGTGGGTCCTCTGACCATTTATCTTCCCAACTTTATGAGCCTCTCTAAGAATTTTTATCAGCTCATTTGGCTGCCTTGAGCCCTAGCCTGGTTGAAGGTTGGTCTTGTTCCCTCATAGGCTGGAACCTGCAGGCTTCTTGCCACCAGCTATGTCTGTGCCGACAACTCCCTGTCCGCTTCCCCCTCCCACATCCTGGAAGAGGACTTGTAGGCCAGCCCAGGACACAAACCAGCCTCTGGCCCACCTCAGGCCCTTCCAGCATCTCATAGGCCTCAGCCCAGGAACTTAGACCTAATGTTTCATTTCAGTCTTTCTTGCCATCTCCGAGTAACAGTTTGAACATGTGGTAGGTCCCTATTCCAGCAGCGGCTCTGAGCGCCAGCTCCCCATTTTCTCTCTTCTTTTGCTTTTCTCTTCTCCCTGCTCCCTTCCCTGCTTACTTCGCTGTCCTCCCCCCAAACTCTCTTCAACATGGCTTCCTCTTGGGATCCAGTGGCTAATTCATCTCAGTCAGCAGATCCCTCGGCTCTGTTTGGCATTTCAGGTCACAGGCAGCCTAAAATGCAACATCCCATCCCGCTACCCTGGCCCCATGCCAGGGACCAGCCAGCCAGGCTGCACTGCCCAGGGAGCAGCCAGACAGTTACCCCTCCTTTGTCTGGTCATGTTTCTTCCTGAGCAACCTTTCCTTTCTGCTCAGATTATGCATTCCTTTTAATATTTTATGAGGCTGAACTGCCTTACACTGATTCCCCCTGTCTTGGGGGAAAAGCAATGGACTTGTCACCGAGGAGTCTATCCCTTTAAATGTAGCTGATGGCCGCTGAGCCCTGGTGACTGCTGCTTTCTGCCACGGTGCTCTCCCCTCCGCACCTCCATGATGATTTCCTGGGATGCATTTGCAATTGCAGATCGATTATGGATTGATCTTCTTAGAGAGAGAACTGGTAGAATGGGGTGGGCCCTCTCTGCCTGGGCATGCAGAGCAGCTGGCTGCTTCCCCAGAAGCCTTCAAAATGTCCCTGTGCTGGAGACCCCCACCAGCACCCCTTCCCAGGGGCTGTCCACCCTCAGCCCTGCACACATAACTCCTGGAGTTTGGAGAAACTCCTACCTTTGGGGAGAAAGGGGAGAGGAAGGAGAAAAGGCATTGCCGAAGCACTGATTACCTGTTGGGAAGGAGCAGTTATGTCCATCACACACAGAATCTCCAGGCATCTTCCCAAAGTGCTTAAGAAGTGCCTATGATTGTCTCCATTTTAGTGTAGACAGGTTAAGCAGTTTGTCCCCAAATCACACAGCAGGACCTGACTGCAAATCCACATACATCCTTCATCTTCCTGAAGGGCTCCCCCACCATGCCAAGGCTAGGAGCCATGGATCTGTGGGTGTTCACATGAGCTCTGCACTATTGGGGGGTGTTTAATGGGCAGTGCCCCAGCATCCCAATGGATTAGCTGCTAGTAAAACCCAGTGGTCTGGCCAGCCATTCAGGCCAGAGAAGCTCAAATATTTAAACCAGTCAGGACCCCTACTCAGTCTTGACCTTCTCCTTGACTCTTTGTGACCTCTTTTCCCAACAAGGTGCATTTTGTTATTTATTTAGATCAATTGCATGGGGTACAAAATGGAGGTGGGAAGAAAGGCCCCTTGTGACAAGCAGGTCACCCCCTCTTTTGAGAGTCATTGCTCCTGGCTGGCCAGGCTCTCATCAGTTCTGCACCCCTGCTGAAAAAAAATATGGTTAGATATTCTCTATGGTTCAGGGGCTAACCCTGGTTGGACTGGTTGAATTCAGTAATTTTCCCCATTTTTTTCTAAATCTTTACTCTTCTTCTAGTCCAGCTTTATTAGTATTACTTTTTTTAAAAGAAAGAGAGGGACAGGGAGAGAGAGAGAGAATATTAATTTTATTTAGTTGTTCATCTGGTTTTTGTTGCTCTGACGCTTTGTTGTGTACGTGGTGCTAGGGTTCGAACCTGAGTCTTCATGCATGCCAGGTAAGTGCTGGAACTGCTGAGCCACCGTTCCAGCCCTTCCACTCCAGTTTTAGAAGAGCTCTGGTCTCTGCCCAACTTCTCCATGAAATTTAAAAGGATAAAGAAGTGGAATCTGACAAAGATGATCACAGCTCCTGGACCCCTGAAGCAAAACTTCTGAGCCAGGAAAGGCAAAGAAAACTTCTGTGATTATTTCTGAAAAATCCATTCTAGAAACCAACCAACTCACCATCAGGAAGTTCTAACTGCTGTCTACCCCTGCATTAGAACAAACTCACCCTCAGCTTCAGCTCTGGGTACCAGGGATGGTCCTGGCAGAATACAATCAAGGTGGATGGCAGCTGACTACATTTTAACTTCCCTATTACATACAAAATAGCCATTGGTGTGTCACTAAAACATTGGTTCTGTCACTAAACAGCCATTGCAGCCCGTTAATATCTCTTTTCCAGAAAAAAGAGGCAGAAGGCTGGGCAGCACCTCTCAGAAATGTCTGCAATAGCTACAGAGGGAAGCTGGCACTGTCCTAATGAAGGTGTTTATTTACCTGGCTCCATCCAGAGACTTCTGGATGGTTTCTCCAGCTGCAGCACTTTCCTCCCCATCTGCGCGCCTGCGAGGGGCCCCTCCTATGCTCTCAACACCCTGGACATTCACCCAGGAAGTTTGTTGGGAGCTGGTTCACACACCTGTTGGCTGGGCTAAGGGGCTGCTCTCTTAGTCCCCAGGGCAGTGTTTTTCTCTCCTGCCATCTCTGCTTTGATTTATTAACTACAAATAAAATATTGGACTTTGCTTTCAAGAGCCATTTGTCTCTCTGCCCAGCAGCAGGCCCTTCTTCTGAGGATAAAATCTATCCTTTTACCTTGCCAGGATCACAGACCCTGCTCCCAGACCCGTGGTTTATTTGCACAGGTCTCTGGTCAAAAGGTTTCCTGGCTGGGACCTGTCGGGGATGCCATCAGGTCTTCCTGGCATGGACCGAGTGCTCTGGCTCCTGTGGGTTCCAACTCCCTCTGACGTGTGGGCAAAGCTGTCACGTCAGAGCATCCTCCCTCCTCAGCCTGGCTCGCTTCTCGCCCCCTCTTCCTTCTCACTCATTCTGGATGCTCCTTGCTGCCCATGTTTGCTCCTCCTGCCAGGTCCCTCATTTCAAAGTGGCCCCAGAGGAATTCGTCAAGTTCCAGTTTCAGAGATTCACAACCCTGAACCTCCACCCCAGCAACACCGACATCAGCGTGGCTGTCGCTGGGATCCTGAACTTCTTCAACTGCACCACCGCCTGCCTCATCTGTGCCAAAGCAGAATGTAAGTTTCCCCAGACTGGCTCTGCACCGACAGGCGGGTTCTATCCATTCCCCCTGGCTTCTGGGCCCCTGGCTCACACACCAGGAAGGAGAGGCCTCCCTCAGATCGTGGGGCTGATAACCAACAGGTTTGGGCATTCTGTGTGTCCTTGGGTGTTTGTTCGTGTGTGTGTGTGTGTGTGTGTGTGAGAGAGAGAGAGAGAGAGGGAGAGAGAGAGAGAGAGAGAGATGGAGTGAGCCCGTGGTCCAGGAGCACCCTTTGCCAGGACCCCCTGCACATGGCCAGAACAGAAAGGAGCTAGGTTAGAGGGAGACTGGCGAACTGCCAAACCTTTTTGTATCTGCAAACTCAATTCCCACATTTTCAGCCTCATTGTTAAGGAGATACAAAGAGAGAGAGAGGGAAAATATAAATTGAATGCATTTGTACTTGATGGGTTGAAGAGTTTCTTCCCCTGGAGAGCAGGTTTTGCTGATGGAATAAGGTCCAAGGTCAATTCCTGATAAAGCATTTTTTTGCAAATGCGGGCTTTGGAAATGCACTTTCTCTGACTCTCAGACAATTTGGGACATAAATTTAGTGTTTATGAGATTTAGCTAATTTAAGCCCATGCCTCCCAGCAAATTGGTATGTCTGTGTGTTCCTGTGGCAGCTGTGCACCCACATGCGATCAGCAGGTGCTGGCCACTGGCTCGCACTGGGGACAGTACTTGAACCTGGCGCTTGTGACATGCACAGCTGTCTTACCCTTCGGGTCTTCCTGCGCTGTACTGGCAGAGATGCTCCCTGTTGTAGCTGGGATCCCTTCTTTGCCTTCTCAGAATTGCTCAGCTTTCTTAAGTCTTCCCTCCATCCTGGAATCCCAAGGGTATCCAAAAACAAAAGTCACCTTGCTACCACAGCACAGAGCCACCTTCACCAACACCCTTTGCACCTGCTTGCCTCACACTATATTCATTTAGTCAACATAGTTTCGTTGGGTGCTAACTCTGGGCTACCTGAGAAACAAGTCACCGAGTCCTGATTCTCTCTGTTTTGTGTGTACCTTGTTTCATTGTTACAACCATCCAGTGCTTTTGGAGGTGTTGGGATTGCTCATCTAAGTTGAGGAAGCTGAGATCCAGAGAGGTGAAGTGACTTGCCCAAGGCCACGCAGGAGGGCCCAGTCTCAGACGCAGGTCCAGTCACTACATGTCTGGAGCTCCTTCCCAAGAGCTGAAGTGGTGACAAAGGAGATATGGTCCTGCCATCAGGGGAAGAAGGCAGGGTAGTTTGTGCTCAGTGTCAAATGTTCAACAGGGCTCTTCAAGAAGGAGCCATCCCTGAGCACAGGGATGCTAGAAAAGGCTTTAGGACCAGGGCAGGACTTCAAATGGGGCTTGCAGGACTAAAGCTATCTAGGTAAATGGAGAGGAGAGGTAGAGCATGCCAGGTGACGAGGGAGGCAGGAAGCAGGCCGTCGGAGCTGAGAGCCGTTATTACGGTGGAAAGAGGCTGGGAAGGGAGCGCAGACCCTTAAGTGGCAGACTAGGGAGCATGGACTTGGCTCTGCGG
Source organism: Aplodontia rufa (assembly GCA_004027875.1). Lineage (NCBI taxonomy): Eukaryota > Metazoa > Chordata > Mammalia > Rodentia > Aplodontiidae > Aplodontia > Aplodontia rufa. The sequence goes on from PVKS010005044.1 coordinate 37,138, forward strand.
CCACTGAGGGAACTTAAAGGCTTTTCCTCGGAGTGCCCTTAGAGGAAGGCCATTCTAATTAAAAGCCCATCCTTCAGGAACAATTAGTTTTGAGAAACTTGAATTAGACCCAAGGAGCTGGGAACTTTCAGACTTGAAGATAGGACATTGGCTCCAAGCCGTTTCCAACAGGCAGCTCCTGAGAGGGGCCGGCTGGGTGGGCACGTGCGAGAACACGCCAGTCCTTCCCTAAGTCTATCTACTGGTATTTATTGGGCATCTTTTTACGCCCCAGGCACCACGTTAGGCTCTGTGTGAGACAGAAGAGAACGGGAGTCTCTTTTCTCAGAGATGTGGCACCTTCTTGGAGAACAGGCGGGACCCATGAACATGAAGCAGTCAGGACAGTGAAATGTTGGGTCTGAGCTTGCAGGGAATGCGGGTGCACTGGAGTTCTAGAGGGTTTCTGTGGAGGGGGTTGGCAAGAGCTCAGTGAATAAAGACCCTACCCCCTTTGTTTACAAGAGGAAACTGAGGGTCAGAGAGTAGCTCAGTTTGCCTTGAGTCCCATAACTAGTAAGTGGTAGAGTGGGGATTTGAACCCAGGTTCCCTGGATCATAGTCCAACACACCATCACCATTACTCCAGTTTTTCTCAGAATGGGTTCCTCTGGAGCTATGTTGACCAATGCAGTAGCACCAAGCCACTTGGGACTATTTAAATTTAAATCTGAATCCATTAAAATTAAATAAAGCTAACAATCCTGTTCCTTGTCCCCACCAGCCACATATCAAGTGCTCCCCAGCTGTGTGGCTAGTGGCTCCGCACTGAACAGCACAGGTATGGGATAGCCCCATCACTGCAGAAAGCTCTATTGGGCCACACTGCTTTCCTGACAAGTGCTTTATGGGCAAAGAAAAAAAAAAAAAAAAGGATTTGGCCAGCCCTTCACTCCATTTCTGCCTCTGTGAGACTCACAATCACATTAGCATGGACCCTCAGAGATGTCCTGAGGCCAAAACAACTATTTACCTTGTCGTCTTCCAAATGGGTTTGCCCATGAGCCCTAAAAGTCCACAGGGTGCTCGTGTTTTTGGAAGACAGCAGGGAAATGCTACATTCCACCTGAAGCCCTTTAAATGAGACATCCTGGCACCAATGAATGGAGTAAGAGAATCCAGGATTCTCCTCTGGGACTGAGTGCCACCAGCCCAGGCAGGCAGGACTGAACTGGCCCATCGCATGTTCACAGTGGGATGTTAACAGACCGAGGGCAAAGACAGGATTATCCTTCAGTCTTCTTCAGTGCTGGGAGCAATGTCTTACCAGCCTGACAGGAAGTTCTTTCTTCTGTCCAGCCACCACTCCCTCTTGCTTTAAGGCTGAGCCCTATTTCCTCTGCTTCAGCTCTTACATGGCTTTAGGAAATAAGTTGCTCAGATGTGAAACATCTACAAGGCCCCGAGCACTTTGCTAGTTTCTGTTGCCTCCTGGCCCAGAACTCTTTCCATTAGAATTATGACATTCCTTGACATTCAAACAGTTTCTTGTGGAGGACAAATCATCTTCGTTTATGTTTTCCCATTTTACCTCCTCCTCCTCAATCTTGCTAGGGCTGAGAGAACAGTGTTGGAACTGTTCAGGGATTTCAGGTCATACCACTGAATTCCATGAAAGATCCAAGACTCTGTCTCAGGTCCTCTGCATCCTAAGTTGGGGCTTCCTCCTCCATGAAGCAACCCCTGCCATGATCTGAGCAAAACACCCCAGAGCAGTGGTTGGTGGGCGGGCCTTTCCTGGCAGGGACGTGTCCTCTGAAGGGTTGAGGTCTCTCTGGAGCAGTGTGTCCTCCCTGACCCTCGGGCAGCGGTGATGGCTGGGCACAGATGTGGCCCTAGAGAAGATGAGACTGTCTTCCAGGCCCAAGAGAAGTGGGGCTACCACCTCCCCAAGGCTGCTGCTGAGGATCTTTGTTCCCATCCACCAGGGCCAGGGGAAGGAAAGTGAAGCAAAGCAGGAAAGTTCAAGGGCAAAGGAGACTAAAAATGTAATCCAAGGATGAGGGCAAGAGAGGCTCAAGCTCAGAAGGAGACTCTTCTTCCATCTTCCTTATTAATGCAGGGCTAGGAGATGCCGCGAGCAGAATTAGGAACAGGAATCTAATTCTATTTTTCAGCCATCAAAATCAGGCGTAGCGGAGATCATTCCATGGGGAATCCTGCCACTTATTCTCCCGCTTTCCCAAAAGTAGATTTTTAATAAGCAGGTTTTGGACGAAGTAGAGCTATATTGTGGATTTCATTATTTTTTCTTTAATGAGAAAAAATTAGGACATCTGCAAGTACCCGTTTCTAATGAGGTTGGAGAGGAGATGCTGTCAGTAGCCAGGTGTGGTGGTCCTGGGAGCCTGCAGGGTTGGCTGTTTAAGTTGGCTTCCAAGGACAGCAGGGCTCCTGGGGTGCATGTGGGTGGATCGTTCTGCCCTGCCACAGGGTCACCTGTTCCTCATGGATCCAGAGCCACAAGTGTACCACGCTGCATGTTTCCTTGCTGACCTTGCTCAGGACTCAAATATTTCACAAATTGGCTTTAGTGTTCTAAGTATTTTAAGTCCTTTTTACGGCTAAAGGTGCTGTGTCCCCACATCCTGGGCCACTTATTTATTGCCTGTGTGATCTGGGGAAAGCAACTTCACCCCTCTCTAGATTCATTTATAAGGCAGGGATGATGGCGCCTGCCTCCCAGGGTGGCTGAGAGGACATTTACAGAGTGGCTCACACGGTGTCCATACTGCGGGAAACACACCTATTTTCCTTTATCGGATCACTTTTAAAGGAGGCCTGGCTGGGACCTGGAGCAAGAGAGAGCTGACATTCAGCTTTGTCCTCTCCAGACACGGTCCAGATTGTCCGAGCAGAGCAGATTTGAACTTCAGGTGGTTTCCACTCCCAGGGAGAGCTGTTCAAGAGAAAGAGGCAAGATAGTGGCGTAAAATGAGAGCCATCTTTGGAATCAAACCGAGCTGCTCCCCCAGTTAGAAGCTGTGTGCTATTGAGCAGGTCACTCCACCTCTCTGAGCCTTCATTGCCTCTGTGTGACAGGAGGATAAAGCCTGTTGGGATGATTGGGTGGAAAAGGAATCTCTGTTATTTCATCCTGCAGCCCCAGCTGAAGCAGCGGTGGTGAAGGGTGGAGCAATGGGGAGTGGCACCCAGGGCCCTGCAAGAGCAAATGTGGCAGTAGAGGGCCTTCCCCAGGCCACCCCCAAGAGGCACTGTGGGAGGTCTTTTGCACATAGCAATACAGAATTAACCAGGCATCTGCAAGTTGATGCCCCAGAAGATGACGTTCTCCCATTAATGACCTCTTAGGCAGTGCTGCACACTGTGCTGAGGGTTTTAATATTATCTCACTTAAATTTTAAATTCTCTGGTCCTGGGTGAGATCCCTAATACCATGAAAACAAAATTAAATTCTCGAATCTAAACCACGTTAACTCCTGATAGCTATATAAGTTGGGATCTATTAACATCTTCATCATATACATGCAGAAGAAAGAGAAACAAGAGATGTAGGTGGTTTTCAAGGTCATGAGGTTCACGGCCCCTGTGGTCACTTCTCTGCTGGCTCTTCTGAACCCTGTGGAGGACAGAAGCAAGGGGCTGTCTTGCCATGTTGTGCGAGGGCTGAGTGGTCCTGGGCCCTCCTGAGTGGTGAGTGGAGGTGGGGTCTTGGAGCCAGAAGCCTGGGTTTGGATCCTGGCCTCTTCCAGGTCCTCTAGCTGTAGGACCTCAGTCCTGAAGCCCACCAGCCTCCAGAGTAGGGCCTTTACTCAGGCAGTTGTGAGGACCCAATAGGCTGTGAATGTGGAGGAACCCAGGCCAACTGGAGGTTGCTGTCAGGGTGGGGCTGCCTGCTACCCAAGCTGGAAACACCCTCCCGGAAATGAGGAGGCCAGCTCTTCCCGCGCCCGTCCTTGCCATCGCAGAAGGGACAGCTCCTTGGTCAATCAGTGCAGCCTCAGGCAGCTCCACCGGCCCCTCCGCCCTCCCCTGCCTGTTCCATGGCTCCAGTGTGAGCAGGCGGTGTGCGTCGTCCTGGCAGCCCAGCCTGTTCTGGGCCTCTGCACCCTGGACCTGGTCCTCCCTCTGGTCAGGTTCAGCTCCACAGAGGAGGCCTGATGACCACTCCCCAGGCTTGGGCAGAAGGGGAACAGGCACCTGCCAGGTTGAGGGCACTGCGCACCACGTTAAACTCACATTATCTCATTAAGTGCTCATCACTGTCCCCCCAGGAGAGTGCCCCAGCAGCTGCCTCCCAGGGGATTCAAAGGCACCTCCTCTCCTGGGATGTGAGCATTTTTTCCAGGGCTAAAGCATGACATCAAGGCAATCAGCAGAGTTGGAAAGAGGCCATTTGATCTTTTAATACAGGGGTCCTCTGTGTCCCCTGCAGGCCTTTCACTTAAGTGTTTGTGTCTTTGTCCTGGATGTGCTTTTCACAGCCTCCCTGCCCCACTCTTGCCCCTCTGTGTTCCAGGGCGGCCCCTGCCCCTGAGTTCCAGAAGCCAGCCTTGCTCCTTCCTCCCGGAACAGCTAGCCTGCTGGGCCTCTCATCGATCCACCCTGCCACATCCTAAGTGAGACTAATAGGTTCCCCAGGTCCCTCTGTACCTTCGACTTGGCAGGCAACTGCTGCTGGGCCAGCCGTCTGCAGGAGAGAAAGTTGGGGTGAGGTGGAGGGAGTTTCAGGAAGAAAGCAGATTTTAACCCCTCTGGTGGCAACTGCCCTTAGTAAATCCCTTAGTTCCATTAAGCAGAGGTGAGGAGAATGGCAGGTCACACGGCAACGCCAAATATTCTTAATTAAACCACACTTTCTCCTCTGCAAATTCCTTCCACTGCCTAGAATTAAAGAGCATACTAGACTGGTTCACAGAATTAGAGAATCTCTGGGCTGGAAAGACATCAGTGTTTTTTCCAGCTCAACTTTCCATGCACTGGTTTAATTCCCTCTACAACAGTCCTCAAGAGGGGCTTCCGCTCTGCTCTTGACTGCCTCCAGCCATGGGGAACTCACTACCTCATGTGCAGCCTGGGCATCTTTAACAGCTCCACCTGAAGGTTCTTCCCGAGGCAGAGCTGTCTCCTGTGCCTCCCGTCTGCTCAGTGCTCCTGGCTTTAGCCCTTGAGGCTGCCAAGAGCAAGGCTACCTCGTGACTATCCTTCCCTTCCTCTGGCCAGCACCTCTTCCTTCAGCTGCTCCCTTAGTGACCTGGTGACAGTGCCTGCCCAGCACTGCTGCTCCCCTGGCTTATGAGGATGCAGAGACTCCTTCTCTCCCACTGTGCACCCTGCCTGCCCCGGGATGTGCAGGGATAAGCTACCTGCATTAGCTTTCCATCGCTGTGACAAAATTCTTAGAGAAACAACTTGAAATGAGGGATGGTGTATTTTGGCTCCTGATTTCAGAGGTTTAGGTCCACGTCACTTGGCCCCATCACTGTGGGCTTGTGGTGAGGCGGAGCATCATAGCAAAGATCATGTGGTGGAGCAAAGCTGCTCACCTGGTGGCCACCAGGCGACAAAGAAAGAGGAGGGGGCCATGGACAAACTAGATCCCTTAAGGGCACAACCCCGATGGCTGACTTCCTGCAACGAAGCCCCAGCTCCTAACGTTTCCACCATCTCCCAACGTTTCCACCATCTCCCAACAGTCCATCAGTGACTCAATCCATTGATGAGGTCAGAGCACTCATGGTCCAGTCGCCTCCCAAAGGCCCTCTAAACACTGCTGCGCTGGGGACCATGCCTTGGACATGGGGGCTTTTAAGATCCAAACCATAACGCTGCATAAAACCATGAAAGAACTCATACATATATTATACATTATAATTATATATAGCACACACATGTATACCGAAGGTCTCAGACCTACGATGATTCCAATTAGAATTTGTTTGCTTCACCATGGTGCGATCCATGCACTCCCCCGGTGCTGGGCAGCAGCAGTGAACCACAGCTCCCAGGAGCCCCACCATCGTGAGGGGAAACCACTCATGCTCTAGCGTCCTGTTTGGCTCAGCTGCAAGGTTGGTCACTTAAGTGTGTTCAATATGTTTCCAGCTTACCATGAGTAACTTGAAAACATTGTAAATGGAGGAATATCTGTATGCTATCAAACCTTGTGTGTGCTTTATAACCAAAGCTCTTTTTGGGGGTTAGATGATGAATCCTGTAAGAGTTGGGAGAAGTGAGAAGATAATGACTGAACAACAGAGAGAAGTTTTCAGGGAGGAGATGAGGTGAAGGATGCTTCTGGGGTGAATGGTAATCAAGATTTGTGCAGCCCATTCTAGGTGACAGGTGCTCTTAAGGTCCTCCTGATAGTTCTGCAAGGTCATCCTTCTGATTTTGCATGTGGGGACACAGAGGCACAGAGCAGCGAGGGCATTGCCAGTGTACCCTGCTCAGATGCGGGGGTTGCATTATCCCCCAGTGCTGTTTCCTTTACTGCTCCAGGTGCTCTCCAGGTTGGCTGAAGGGCACTGCACATGTCCCTGAAGACTCCCTCCCTTCTCTCCGGCTCGGCCTCGCCCTGCCTCCCTGCATACACAGTGCTAGACAGGCTTAAAGGGCAGCAGAGCACCCCATGGAGTGGCAGGCAGGGATTGAGTGGAGTAGGGTCTTGAGTTTATCTAATGTCTGGGGTGCTTTCTCCCTGGGAGTTTAGTGTACCTGCCAGTTTTAACAGGATAAAGGGTCCCTAGGCTGTCTTTGTCAGACATCACCATGCTGTGCATAATCTTGCTGTGAACCCCCTGGCTTCTATGTTTCATCCCACTGAATTTCATTGCCCATCTGAAAAATCCCAGGGTCTTTGGCCTCTTTCCCAGCCAGACTCCAAAGATGCTCTGAGCTGCCCACCTGGACCTGGGGCTCACCCCTCCCTTGCCTGCCTGCTGGCTGTGGTGCTTCCATACCCACAGCATGCACAGGGCACAGCTGAGGCTCTGGGAGCACCAGCTCCTGGCCTCCCCTGACCTCCTTATTAAGAGTGTCTGTGGGGCAGGTGCTCAGCCCTTCGTCCGGGTGAGAGTTTGCTTCTGGCAGCATGCTTGAGGAAGCTGTGGATCGTATTTTCATCATCTCGCATGCGGAGCAGAATGAGACAGCCCAAATTAACTCAAGCCACCAAATAAAATAGGGATGCCTTTTGAACTTTGCCCTCAGTTTCGGTGCATATCCCAGGACTCTGTGCTCTGAGGGCGGGGACCAGGCCATCCATCTTCTCTGCCTGCTGTCTTGTCCGCATGGTGCCTGCCACTTAGGACAGGCCAGTAAGTTTGCAGGGGATATCTGTGAGCCTCCCCTCTTCACTCTGAGTGGGAGAAGGTTGCCTCACGGGCCTGCCCACAAGGGCGGGACATCAGTAAACGCAAGAGGAATGTCCTTGGCATGGCCATCCCAGTTCTGGCATGCTTGCTCCTAATCCCTTGGTCCTCACCCTCTTTCTTATACTCGTTTCTCAGAAGAATGGAGCTTCAAGGTTAGTTGATGGTGGTGAGCGGCAGTGCAGCATTGCAGGTCTCTATGGAAGCCCTGCTGAGGGCTGTGAGCAAAGGCCAGCACCATGTGGTGGTTTGCACAGTGGGGCTCCTACTGAACCTCAAGAAATGGCTCTTCTAGGGCTTATCCCCTCCCTGCTGCTAAAGCCAACAGCTCCTTGGAAAACTTTTTCAAAATGAAGGACAAGATGATCAGGATTGCAACGCCATCCTAGAACTCCTGTCCCCATCATCCTAAGCCGAGTCCCTGAGTCCCTCTTTTTTTTTTTAAATTATTTATTTATTTATTTTAGAGAGAAGGACAATGTGTGTGTGAGAGAGGAGAGAGAGAGAGAGAGACAGAGAGAAATCTATATTGAGTTTTTCACATGGCTTTCGTTGCTCTGACACTTATTTGTATAAGTGGGTGCTGGGGTTTGAACCTGTGTACCCACGCATGCCAGGCAAGCACCGTAACCACCGAGCCACCGCTCCAGCCCCCCTCCTTCTTGTTACAAAACAAAACAAAACAACACTATCACCAAGCGTAGCCTCCATCCCTGAGTTCCGAGACATATGGGGCTTCCCCGCGCTCTGTGCCTGTTGCTACCTGCTCAGTTTGTCCCAGGAGGCAACCTGGTCTCATGGGAGGATGATGGTTGGATGCAGATCAGAAAATGAGAATTCTGGTTCCAACTGTTTCCCTGTGTCTTGTGTGACTGAACAAATTGTGTCACATCTCAGGAATACCAGGAGGTGGATGGTTGCTCTTCAATGTTCCCTCTCAATGGTCTCAATTATCTTGTTACCCTCAAGGGTCAGCAGGGTGCAGGGAAGAGTCCTTAGGGGTTCTACTGGAGACATCGTCAAATTGATTAGCTCATCCGCCAGCATAGAAACAGGCAGTGTGGGGACCTTGGACTGGTAGGAAACCAACCCATGCCTTGTCATCTACAGCATATGAGCTGAGCCACTCACCTTCCTGCCTCCTGTCCTCCCCTGAACTCTGGGTATCATGATACTGTATGGATGTTTGTGAGGACTTACATGAAATAAGCCGTGTAAGAATTTTAGCACATTAGCTAGAACATAGGGTTCAATAAATGTTACTTTTGTCATTGGTCTGGGAAAAAAAGGACCACAGTTCTCCTATTGGGATTGAGACCCCTCCTTTTCTGGAAAATAAATCTCTGGCCACACACATACCATTCTCCTGACCTATCTTTTCAGAGCCAAGGCAGAATTAAAGCCCCTCATCTCAGTGACATCATTCTGGGCCTCTCCTCCTACCATGGCCTCCAGGCAGCCTGTAGCTGGGGGTGGAGAAGGGGAGGGAGAGGCCTTAGCTCAAGATTCCTTTTTTCGTTCTGGGCTGGGATTCTTGCCTGCTGGAGTTAGTTCAAAGCCTGTTCTTTTATGATCATCATAATGCCTTGTCCTAATGTAGCCACGAGGCTCTGAGGAGTTCAAAGGGTTTTTCTAGGCCTGTTTTCTGGGCTTGGAGATCTTGAGGGAACCACTCCCCCACCTCCAAAATATAAACAAAAGCTTTTCTAGAGCCGATGTCACATTTATGCGGTTTCCTGGGTGCCTAAGTGCTTTGCCCGCCCCCCAGCTTGATGTTCGCACACACGGAGCTGCCTGCTCCTATCGTTCTCCTTTCTAGATGAGGAAACCGAGGCTGACAGCTGACCATGTGAACAGGTCCTGGAGGTGGGGAAAGAGACCTCGACAGGGTGGCCTCTGATGCCAGGTCTCAGCCACTGGGCACGCTGCTTTGGGGGAAGCGTTGGAGACTCTCCCCACACCTGGCATTCCAAGCAGGCACTCCTGAGGGAGCAGGGTGGGGTTTGACTGGAGCTTAGGAGCATTCTTTGTATTTTAGATGGGATTACTGAAGCCCACAGGGGCTAGGAAACCTGCTCAGGTCATGATATAGCTCCTTCACACTGGCCACAACCCTACCTCCAGCCCAAGTCACTTATGTCTTGGTTTTGCTCAAGTGTCCATTGAGGCAGGTCTGTGGACCCTTAGGGACTTCCTCCTCTCTCCCCTTCCAGGCCTTTTAAACCTAGAGAAGCTGCTCCGGCAATTCCTTATCTCCAAGGACACACTCTCAGTCCGGATGCTGGATGACACCCGGGACCCCACCCCACTCCTCAAGGAGATCCGGGACGACAAGACAGCCACCATCATCATCCATGCCAACGCCTCCATGTCCCACACCATCCTCCTGAAGGTGGGAGCCGGGCTGGGCTGCTGGTGGGTGTGGAGCATCCCTCTCTCCCCTCCCTCCTTGCCTGGAGCATCCCTGAACCCTGAGCCCGGGCTCTTCTTTGCCCCTGGGCTGGATCTGAACCCTGACCAACCTCTCTCTGTGCTTCTCTTTGATTGGATAGTTCCCATTAATGGAAAGGAGAGAACAGCTTGATGGGCGATGCCCTAAGAAATATTTCACACCTGGTGAGGCAGGGCAGCAGCCTGCTAAAATACCAACCAATGCTAGGCGTCCCTGGGGCCTAGAGGAGAGGCTGGGGTTCCTAGGAGGATCAGGAGTGGGGATGGTGTACTTGAGGGGCTCCAGCAGAGGCTGCTTGCCAGACGGTGTAGATGCAACTCCATATTTTGACAAGCAGGACAGTCACAGCAGCGTGTGTTGTTGAGTGTCAGCCCTGTCTTTAATCCTGACGCTGTGTTCAACAGTTTGCAAAGTGCGGAGGTAGGTGTACTGTGTTCATCCTACAGACGAAGAGACAGAGGCTCTGAAGATGAGCAGATTTGGCTGCTGCCAGTCCTGGGAGGGGCAGAGCCAGACTGCATGGTTCTCTCCTACATTCCCCAAGACAGAGGGCAGCTGCCTGGCCCTGAGTCAGAGCATGCCTTTGTGGGAACCAGAACTCCTTGAGGTAGGCCAGCCTGAGAGACAGGAAATTCAGGTGTCTGGAGCCATGCTGGGCAAATGGGAAACCACTGGGTAGCCATGGTTAGGCATCCTACCTTAGAGAAAGCCGGCCTGCTTCTGGCTAGCAGGCCAACTCTGCCCTGGCTCATCAGCAGCTCCCCCAACCTCTTGGGCACACCGGCCACTTCTAATGCCATTTTAATTGCACATTTAAACACAACCTGCTGTCTTCCACTGGGGGAGCGAGGCTCCTCGTTAACCTCTGCCAAGCTGTGAGGAGCCTAGTAGACACTCGGATGATTGTCTCTCCCTCTCCCTCCCTCCCAGGCTCCCATCCTCCCCTCCCAGGCTGGTTTTTGTCTGAGAGTTAATAAGAGATTTGAATGAGTTTTCTCAGTACTGAGGGCTGTCCCTTCAGTCCGTTGCTATAGTAATTTTCCACAGCACCGAAGCCACGTCTGTCCGTGTATGTATCCTCAACTCTCTCTCTCCAACACATAATTTCTCTCTTTCTTTTTCTCTTTCTTCTCTCATGTCTAAAGTTATCATTAATGAAGCCATTAAGGACAGAAAATCTCCCCAGGGTTCCATGGAATGAGAGACACAGGCTGAGGGGTCTTCCTTGGGGAAGGTGGGGAGCAGGGAGTTGGAACTTCGACTTAGTAAATCAATGTCCTTCCAGCCTCCATGTGGAGAGCTCACCTGAACAGCTCCAGGTGGGAGCCTTGGAAGGCAGCCCCCTGCCCGGGAATGTTCTGTGGTTCCTAGCATCCGAAGTTGGGTTCCCCTATCCAATAATGCAACTAGTTTGTTGTTGAAATTTTGGAAAGTACAAGAAAAGCACTTAGAAGAAATTACAAAACATTTCTGGTCCTATTGCCAGGAGTTAACCGCTCCTAAAATTTGATGTCTATTCTCTTTGTTTCAGGCGCATTCCCTTGCAAAATTATTCTTACGCTGCACAAACTTTTTTTTCTGTAAAATTGCTTTTTTAAAAACTTAATTATGTGCCATACATTTCCCCCATGTCGTTAAATATATTTCTACCAATACCTTGATAACTGCACCACTTCCTGTCATGTAGACATCCCATAATTTATTTAACCATCCCCTTATTGTTGGAGAAACAGGTTGTTTACAGTCTTTTGCTATGATAAATAATTCTGGAATACACATCTTTGTACATAAATCTTTATGCACATTCATGAATATTTCCTCAATGTAAATTTCTAGAAGGGGAACACTGAGTTAAGGTATGCATGTTTATAAGGACATTGAGATAATTTGCCAGATTGCCTGCTAGAAATCTGTTAACAGTTCACACTCACATCAGCATCATGTAGGTATCTTATTGCACCTTGCCAATACTGGGAATTGTCATTACAAATGTTTTGTGAGGTTTTTTGTTGTTGTTGTTGTTACTGTTATCTTATTGGGATTTTGTTTGATTGGGTTTTTTTTTTTTTGTTTTGTTTTGTTTTTTGCTATGCTTTTGAAGAAAACTCTGCCCGTAGTGACCCTCTTTAGCAAATAGCTCTGCTGGGTGTCCTGTGTAGCCATCCCTCCTTTTTCCCATCTCCTATCTTTGCAGCCACACTGATCAATGAGCAATAAGGTTTCTGGAAAGTCTCTTCCCTTTGTTCCCATCTGATATCCTGCTGGTCCCAGGCAGGCAGGCTCTGCCTCTTTGTCCTGGGGCTCCCTGTTCTTCCCTAGGTAGGGGGACTCCACAGAGTCTTGCTTGGCCTCAAGGAGGATGGGCTTGGTATGGGAAAAGGGGTGTGCTGAGTGCACATGGGGCCTCTGGAAGTCCCAGTGTGTACATGGGAGGCTGGCCTCAGGAGCTTGGCAGCCCTCACTGTCTCTTGATTTCAGGAGGATTTGCAGAGTAATCCCCTACTTTATTGAGTGGTGGTTCCAGCAACGTACTACATGTTTACATAGATATCAGGTCTTAAAAATCAAGGATCCCTTGTCTTTTATCTCTAGGATAGCAGATTTCACAAAATAGTTTTAACCATCTGACTGCGCCCCCTTCCACCTCCCAACAGCCCATCCCTGCAAGCCGTGGGCTCAGGTGGGTCAGGCAGTGTGAGAGACAGCTGTGTCTCACATGCATGGTGCATGCTGCTGGAGTGTGTGATAGAGGGTGGGTATCCAGTCAGGCTATCCCTCAAAGGTGGAAGAGGATGTGTGGCTTTGCTTGAAGGGAGAAGGAACCTCACCATGGAGGCCTTGAGCTCCAGGGAGCCTCGAGTGAGCCTGCCCTTGTCTCTAAGCCCTGCTCCACTTTAGCTTCCCATCCGGACATGGCGTTGTCATCCTCAGCAAGTTCCTCAAGGGGCCTGAGAGGGTTCCTCTGAGAGTGCTCACAAAGTTTTTTGAGGTCCTTGGAAGAGAAACACTATGTTAAGAGGAAAATGCAATCATCTCTGGTCTTGTTTCTCCCCCATCCACCTCAACAGTCATGACAAGAACGGTCTCCCAGTGGCCCCAGGCTGCAGGATATATTATGAGAATCTAACTAAATGTCAGGAGGGATGTGGGCCCTGGAGAGAACCCGGCTCATTATTTACCTGATCTACTTGTCAGTTTCTCTAGCACCTGTCACACTCAAAGCCGGGCACACTGACAGGGAAGGTTGGCTGAGGGGTATTGCTGATGGGAACAGAGATCAGAGAAAGGGAGGCTGTTCTGAAGTCACAGTTCCACTGTGAATGAGTCTGTGCTGGTGTGCTGTGATCAGGGCACCTGGTTCCTTACTATTAATAATGACCAAAGTTGGCAAATGAATCACGCGTTTCCTATACTAATATAGATTTAGAATACTCTTTGTGAGTCTCACCTACCCTCTGACAGGGGTGGGGTTCATCTGGGTATTTCACAGGCACAGACTCTCTTACTGACGTCATGGCCCCAAGGATGATGGTGCATGCAGTTCCATCTGTGTCACGGTCCTCAGTCGGGAGTAGAGTTTGATTAAAAGCACAGAAATTAGGATGTCTCACTTTGATTTCATCTGATCTGTGTAGGAGACATGGGATCTTGTACAAGTTACTTAGCTTCTTATCCTGTCGGTTCTGCTGTATACTGAGAGCGGGGGATGTAATCATGCCTCCCTCCTGTGATTAACCTGTGTCGAATGGTTTGAGAGCCTGGCACCTACTGAACAGTGGGCAAATGTTAGCTGTTGTTATTGTTCCTAGTTGCAGAGACATTTGTTCTAGTCTGTTTTATGATTTGCTTCATTTCCTGCAAAGGTGTTTTGGTTCCTATTTATCCAGTTTTATCCCTGGGAGGGTACTGTGCCTGACAACACCAGCTACTGTGTTTGTCATGGTAGGGGTGGAGTCGGGTGGAGCGGGGAGATCCTGCTCCAGAGGCCAGTGTTTCTGTGTTCCATCCTCCAAGACCCCACGTAACGCAAGAACCAATCAAGATGTCCTGCTGTGCCTGGTGCTGAAGGAGGTGGCCAGACAAATGACAGGCACTTGGTGCCCTCACTGCTCTTCTGCTCCCAGTGGGTTTTTGTTTTCTTCTCTAATCTCCTTCTCTTTGCTTTGCAGGCAGCTGAACTAGGGATGGTGTCAGCCTATTACACATACATCTTCACTAATCTGGTAAGACATTTTCACAGCTTACCTCTTTGGTATACAGTATTGTCAGTGGTCAGGGTTCGTGGGTCCTGATTGTATGAAGTCCAGGAAATGGGGAGCAAGTGGAGAAATAGAGGCAGGGCGTCCTGGAAACACAGAAGCCCAAGAGCCTAGTGGGATTTTCATCCCAACAATTCTCAGCCTTGGGAGAATGGTAATCTGGGGACTCTCACCCCTCCATCTGAATGCCACCAGCTACTTAGCACTGATACCTTTGGACTGTAGCATGTTGGATGAGCCTTGCTGGCAGGTCCAGTTACTGCCCTGCAGTCCAGTTTCTATATCACCAGCTCCCCATGATCTCTCAGAAGTAACAAAGCAAGGGCACAAAAAGTATATTTCTTACAGGGTTTTAATTGCATGTACCTCTAGAGGCCATCTTACCCAAATCCCCTTATTTTGCAGATGAGAAAGCTGAGATCTGTAGAAATTTTACTGAGCTGAGGTTTAAGTATTGGCTTTTCCGAATACTTACCAAGTGCCGTTCAACAAAACACTGAGCTTTGGTATCTGTCTATCTACAAAACAGACTATGAACAGCTACATCATTGAGCTGTTGTACTTTTGAAATCAGTGGGTTTAAGGCAGATATCAATTAGTTGAAAGAGCCTTGCTAAGTTAGGGGGCAGAATTCAACCTTACAGCCTGGACTTTTTAGCCGTAAAAAGACTGAGGTTACTGGGAAGCAAAGACTCTTGCTTAAAGTGTGCAATAGGGTAATTTAGGAGATGAAACAGTCTCTCTCCATGGACATAGGGACCAGGTCTCCTTAAATGTCCTAGGTTGTTTAGGAGATTCTTGCCTACAGAGATGGGCTTGGACTCTGAGATCCTTGTTCTTTCCTAGATCTAGGTGTCCATGAACAGCCCTTTCTTGGGCTTCTAGAGACTATTAACCTTGAAGCATTTGACAGGGCTTGGCTCTCAGACTTAAAAGAAACCTTAGAGGCTTGCCAGAGAGTTGTTCCCCTTTGCTTGAACTCGAGTATAAATAGCTGGTTCAACAGCATCTCAAAACTGCCTGCACTATGGTTGGAATTGTTTATCAAAGTCTAGCATGCGTTTAGGAGAAGACCACGCTTGTTATATGTGCACTGCACAAAGAATGTTCTCCAAGGAACACACCTGTGTAAGCAGCTCCTACATCCAGAAATAGAATGTCACCAGCACCCCCAAGGCGCTCTCTTGCACCCCCAAAATGTAAATCAAAACAAATGCCTTGTTCAATTTTTAAAAATTTAAAATTTTTTTCCCATCTAACACTGCTGCTGTAAATCAGAGCATTAACATGTAAAAGGGGAGACAAGGATTAGACTATTCCCAGAGCAATGCAAAAGCATTTGCATGAAGTAAGGAGGCCTCTGGGGCGGCCTGGGCAAGTTGGCAGAAGAGTAAAGAGAGATTAAAGTGCAGTTGGGTTCCATTTGGGGAGCCTGAGAGATGGAGGGGAGTAGGGACAAAAGGCAGGCTGGGGGCTGCAGCACTGTGCCAGCCAGCAGCAGCAGAGGAGGGAGGAGCCCCGTAGTCAGCAGTCAGAGTCGCTTGGCAGGTGGAAGGAAGGAGGCCAATGATTTGGGGGAGAATCAGAAGTCAGATGGAGATGCTTGGCTTAGACTTTTAAGAAGACACCATTCCATCTGCTCTTACATGATGGGAACCTTGGCATGATGCTGTCTAGGGGAAGAAGCACTGGCCTGTGACATCAGGGTCCTGGGGTCAGGTTCCTGCTCTGCCCTTTTCTCCCTGTGAGACTCAACACAGCTCTCAGATCCCAAGTTTTCACATTTCTATAATGGGGATTTAAAAAAAAAAACCTTTTTAAGGTTATTATGAGGATTGAGTGGAATTCTGTAAGTAAAAATGCACTGTAAATCGCAAAGCACTTTGTGCTTCTGAAGCGCTGTTTTTTAAAACATAGCACTACAATACTTTCAGTTTCCAAAAGGCTTTCCTCCTGTTCAGGTGGGCGTGGAGCAGAGGAGCTCCGAGATATGCCTCAGTTGGAGAGTTCTTTGAACTTAGAATTAACAGGACTCACGGAGTTTGTGAGTTTGCAAGGGGAGAAATAAGAGAAGTAACTATATGAGTGATGCTGGTTGAATAATAGTCAAGAAAACAGAAGCAAAACCATTGCAAAAATCAGTCAGTGAGAGAACATTCTAGGAGCCCTTCATCAGTGCCTTGGCTTTCTGGAAGAGTCGGGGCTCTAGCAAGAGCAAAACACTATTTTTAGGGCTACTCTTCCTGCTGTTACGGTTGAAGTTTTGAGCTAGAGAAGGAGGGACTTCATAGGAATGAATAACATCATTTGCATTTACCCAGCTCTGGCCCCTAAACACAGATGCCACCTGGGCCTTCATTCTTATTTATTCCCTCTCTAAATTCCTTAAGGATCCCCCTCATGTCCCATCTCTCTGAATTCTGCTGCAGTGGTGCAGTAGGTTCTCAAATCAGCTTTTTGAGAACTGGAAAAGGCATGGACCTCAGCCTTAGGTAGACAGGACCTAAAATTCTAGACTGAATAGATATTGGCTGCATGATCCACTTTGAATTACTTAACCTCTCTGAGCCTTGTGACCTCTTCTGTAAATGGGCACTCATAGTAACTCCCTTGAGAGAGAATATGCATCCAGTAATTGGCTCACTATTGTTAGTAAAGGGGGATAATTTTTTGAAGTCCTAGTTTTGCTTCTCATGAACCAGAAGAAATGGGGGATGCATATTTTGCATGTAATGGTCTATAAAAATGACTCCTAAATTGTAATTTTATTTGTTCCCAGAGAATGAATAGATGTAGATGGTTTGGTTATGGTGCATGACTGCACCTACCATTGCAGGGTTTCTTTGTGTCAGTAATGACTGAGTAGTTGACCAAGGCACCATACCTTAGTACCATTTAGACATTAAGAAAGCTGATTGATTTATGGCATCTGTAATGAATGAATTGTGTTGTCTACTCTGGATTCCATAAGTTGATTACCCATTACAAGACTAGGGACAAAATGATCCATCATGAATCAAACTTACAAATCCTCAATTCATTGGGCCCTGCAGAAGCACAGTCTCTTTCTCTGTCAGGGTCTAATCAGCAGGGAGGATAAGTGTACCAAACCTGGGCCTTAGTTGACAGAGGAGACAAATATGACAAGAGGAGCTGACTCAGAGGGAGCTGAGGCTGCTGGAGGGGTCCCCAACTTTCACTGCAGAGAGTTGTGGACAAGCTGGATGAATCCAGGGAAGAGCTAAGTCTGTGGGTCCAGAAGAAGCCCAGCTCAATGGCAGTGTGAGAGTAGGGTGTCAGACAATGAGAGAGATGCTTCATCAGTGGGGGACAGAACCGCATGCAGGAACAGACCCTGCCTACAACAGGAGGAGGTGACCAGAGGTGTGCAGATGTTAAACCATGCCGTTATACAGCGGACAGATACCCGGGTCTTTTATTTATATTATCTACTTCCAAGTGGGATTGGGGCTAGTTGGTACATCAGTGAAGTGGCTTCCTCCACCAGTTTCAGGTTCTTAAGGGTCAGAACTCATTCCCAGCTGCCAGCAACTACCATTCCACTTTCTATCTCTTTGAATTTGTCTATGCACTTCTTATAATTATTCTTTTGTGTCTGGCTTATTTTACTTAGATTGATATCTTTGAGGATGATCCATGTGTCAAAATTTCCTGCCTTCTTAATGCTGAATAAGTCACCATTGTGTATAGAGACTCCATTTTGTTTATCCATTAATCCTTCGGTAGACACTTGTGTTGCTTTCACCTTTTGGCTATTGTGTGAATAATGCTGCTGTGAACATAGTTTGCAAGTGTCTGTTCAAGTTCCTGCTTTCAACTCTTTTGGGTATATGCCTAGGAGGGGAATTGCTTGATCACATCATCATTACATGTTTAATTTATTGAGAAGCCACCAAACAGTTTTCTAAAGTGACTGTACCGTTTTTCATGCCCACCAGAAATGTGCAAGGTTTGAGCTTATCTACACTTTGCCAATACTTGGTACTTTTCATCTTTTAAATAACAGCTATCCAGAGGAGCGTGATGTGGTCAGATGAGAGAAAAGAACTGACATACAAAAACCCAGTTCTTATAGTCATTCAGAACTGAATCCCCAGTTCTGAATTCCCAGTTCAGGAGCTCAGGAGTTTATGGCCCTGCGGCTCTTGGGCTTCAGGTTCCTCATAGGTAAAATGGGAATAATAATAATGTCCATCTTTTAAAAAACATTGGAAGAATGAAAAATTTGTTATTGATAGCACTGTTTGTGCCTAGGTAGTGCTACCTGCTATAACCAATCCACCCCCAATCTCATAGTTGCACACAATGGAGATAGGGTCACCCCCTCAGTGTAGGGGATTGGTTCCAGGACTCCTGGATGACAATCTACAGGTAGAAAATGGCATGATATTTGCTCTCATATACTTTAAATAATCTCTAGATTATAATGCTTATTATAATGTAAAAACCATGTAAATAGTAACTGTATTGTTTATGGAGTAATGATAAGAAAAAAGTTCTTACATGTTTAATACAGGCCCAAGTTTAAAATTTTATTTATTTATTTACTTTAGTGCAATAAAATAATGTATAATAATGGGGATCATTTTGACATATTCATAAATGCATATAATGTCATTTTCTCCATTTCAATCCCAAGTACTACTTCCTTCTCTCCCCTCTTCCCTCCTTCTGATCCCTTCCCTCTACTCTATTGTTTTTCCTTTTATTTATTTACTTTTTAGTTGATGCATTACAGTTATGTATATAACTATATACATAACTGGAATGCAAGCTGGAACGCATTGTGGTATATTCATTCATGTGGTGAAGTTCATTCCCTAGTTCTTTCCCTTTCCTTCCTCTCCTCTCTCCCCTAAGTCTCCCACTTCTACTCTATGATCTCCCTTCTATTTTCAAAAAATGATCTCATTTTTTATTACCTTTTTCTCTTTAGTTTCTGCATGTGAGAGAAAACTTTTGACCCTTGGCTTTCTGACTCTACTTATTCTTCCACGTAGCATGGTGTTTTCCATTTCCATTTACTGGAACATGAGTTAATTTCATTCTTCTTGATGGCTGAGTAGAACTCCATTGTGTATATAGACCACATATTCTTTATTCATTTATCTATTGATAGAGACCTATGTTGGCTCCATAAGTTGGCTATTGTAGATTGTGCTACTATACACATGGGTATGTATGTGTCACTTTAATATGCTGATTTTGGTTCTTCTGGATAAATACCAAAAAGTGGGACAGTGGGATAGCTGGGTCATATGGTGGTTCCATTCCTAGTCTTTTAAAGATTCTCTGTACTGCCTTCCAAAGTGCTTGTACTAATTTGTGGTTCCACCAACAATCTATAAAGGTACCTTTACCTATACATCCTTGCCAGGAATTATTGTTATTTGTATTTTTGAAGATTGCCATTCTAACTGGGGTGAGATGAAATCTCAGTGTAGTTTTGATTTGCATCTCCCTTATTGCTAAAGATGTTGAACATTTTTTCATATGTTTGTTGGCCATTTGTATTTCTTCATTTGAGAATGTCTCTTTAGATCTTTATGACAATGTATTGAGTGGATTATTAATTTTTTTGGTGTTAAATTTTTTGAGTTCTTTATAGATTCTGGTTGTTAATTCTGTTGCAAGAGTAGCTAGCAAAGATTTTCCTCCTTTCTGTAAGCTCCCTCTTCATGCTTTTAAATGTTTCCTTTGCTGTGCAGAAGCTTTTAAAATTAATGCTATTTCACCTATTGATTCTTGGTTTTATTTCTTGAGCTTTAAGAGTCTTATTGAGGAAGTCAGTACCTGTGCCAAAATGTTGGAGTGTTGCCCCTATGCTTCCTTCTGGTAGTTTCACTGTTTCTGATTTAATCCCTAGGTCTTGATCCACTTTGAGTTGTTTTTACGTGCAGGGTGAGAGATAAGGATTGAGTTTCATTCTTCTATATATTAATACCTAGTTTTCCTAGCACAATTTGTTTAAAAGGCTATCTTTTCTACAACGTACACTTTTGGCCTCTTTGTTGAGGATCAGCTGACTTTATTTATGTGGATTTGTCACTGTCAGATCCAATTTTTTTCCCCAAATGTTTTCAATCAATTGTTGGTTGAATCCATGGAAGTGGAACCCATAAATAATGGGGACTGACTATAAGTTTATTACTTAATTGAAGTTTCAAAACGGTGTTCCTAAAAGGTGGGTCACCTTCCATAAGCTCTTTCAGAGGCTCAGGTATCTTCTAGCTTATACATGCATCCTCTTAGAGGCCACGGGCAGAAAAAGCATGCAGGATCACACACAGGAGGGCTTCTGGACCAGGCCTGGAAGTGGTGTACACGTCTCACAATTCTATTGGCTAGACACGATTACCTGCAAGGGCAACTGGGAAATGTAGTCTGACTGTACACCAGGGAAAAGAGGACATGTGTTTGTTGATGAGGAGGCAATCTCTGTGTGATGATTATTAGTCATCATCACACATCTCTTTCATGTACTCTAGAAAAGCAATTGGCATGCTAGGCCCAGGCTTGCCTGATTACAGGATAACTGATCCTATAAATGGAAATTGGCACTTAATTAAAAGGGTGCCAGCTCCCTTATAACCAAAAAGGTGCTATTTGGTGCCCATAGTGCTCTTGTTTGGGTGGGGATGCACAGGACAGTTACAGATGCTCTGAGCTTGTTCTGCTCCCTCGTCTAGAAGGGAGTCTCTGTCCTCCAGTCGGCCTCTGGGTTTGGTTTGGTTCCACAAGATTGATGGAAGTTCGAATAGAGGACATGAAGAATTAAGGGCCTTTGGTCAAAGCCCTGTCTGCTGTTGAGGAAGCAAAGGCAGCTGATGCTTTCTGAAGAGAAGAGGTGAAGGAGGAAGCTCAATTTGAGCTAATAAATCTGGAGGGATTACCCAGCCACTAATGAACCTAGGGAGAGTTGCAATCACTGCCTAATTGAAAAGATAAAATCACCCTAATCTATTGTCAGAGAGCACAGATGGGCTCTGAGCCATAGGAGGGAGCTGTTGCCTTGGCAGGGAGGAGTGCAGAGATTTAAGGGTAAAGGTCAAAAGTCATGAAATGTCAGTGAAAAGTGGGACATAACTGGGCACTGGAAGCAGGAAGCTTGGAATCTCCCTGCCCTGGAGCTGTTTCTGGCCTTGCTGGCAATGTGGGGTTCTGCCTGCCTTCCCACCAGAACTCCCAGTTCTTGGCATCACCTAAGTCCTGGAGAGCAGGCTGCCCTTTGTGGAGCACATATAGAGACAGTGGCATCTCAGAGTTTTTCTCTTAGGGAATTGAGAGAGAAGGAGCAGAGTGCTGAGTGTGCCCTGTTGGAAGGCAGCATAAAGGGTCACCCCATCAGGAGGCCTTGTCACAGGGACCAAAGCCCTGGATTGGCAGTGAAGCTGCAGTGGCCTCAAGGTCCAGCCCTGCCACTAAGACTGGGTAACACAGTAATAGCAATAGTTTACATTTATTGAGTACTTTCTCTGTGCAAGATTCTGTAGTAAGTGCTTCATAGTTATTTTCTCATTTAAGCCTCATGCCAACTCTAGCAAAGGGCACCATTTATTCCCATTTGAGAAATGAGCAGGCTGAGGCTTAGAAATCCTTCCTCTCTTGCTCAGGGTAGGGGAACCAGATCACAAATCCAGGGTATTAGCTCTTAACCATGCCACTCTACGGTCTTTGACCACACGAGCTGGGCTTCAGTTCTTCATCTGTAGGTTCTGAGATTGCATCAGGAGATGTCTGTGGGTCTTTCCAACCTTGGTCTTGTTTTTGTCCAGTATGTGGTTGGGAGCATTCCAATTACAACTCCCCGGGGCTGGGAATGTTCCTTGGAGATTCAGAAGAAGGACCGATTGGATTGAAAGGTCCACGTGATCCATGGAAGCAGTTTCTGTTCACCAAACAGCTACTTGGATTAATAAATTCAACCCAGGTCCCAGCAAGCCCTGCAGTAATACCCCACCCCCATGCTCCTTCTCAGTTTTGTTTGGGCAGAATGGACACATGCAGCCAATCTTCCTCTGCGTTCATTTTATTGTCAAGCAGATATGAACCTGTGTTTATTTTTCCAAAGGTTTATCACAGAGATTAGTCATAAGTAATTGAAATTGCTAAATTTATTATAGAAAGGGGAGCTGGGGCAGACAGAAGGAGAAGCAGCAATTGATTTCAGGAGAAAGTGAGGATGCTACCACCCCACTCTTCTGCTCCTTTCTTTAGCAAGCCAGCTCTACCCACATTTCAGGTCTTATTTAAAAATGTCACTTTCCCAGGGAAGTCTACTCTGACACCCCACTAGATTGAGGCTGCTGTCATACACTGTAGCAGGAACCTGTGTTCTGCATTGTGCAGCATTTATCTCCTCTGGGAATTCCTTCTTTATCTGATGCATCCTCTGTACTCTGAGCTTTGTAAAGGCAGGACCGAGTCTGTCTTATCCATGGCTGTAACCCCAGTAGTCTATAGGAGCATAATAGGTGTTCAATAAATATTTATTGAGTGAATGAATGAGACATTTCATCACATTGTAGAGTTCATGGAGGGTGGCAGAGGTGGCTGGTCAGGTGAGTTGACTTATCCCCTTGCATCCAACAGGAATTTTGCCATCTCGACCAAGCCTCACACACAAAGGAGCCCTGTGGGTTGTCTGCAGCCAGCCAGGGAGAGCTGGGCCTTGGCTTCCTGATCCCAGGATGCCTTGGCACTTCAAAGCCCCCACAGTAACTGGTAGCTGCTCAGACTGGGATGTCCCTCCTCCCGTTCTGTCCTGGGAGAGACCATGCAGAAATGTGCAGGGTGGTTTGTTTCAGCATCTGAGAGGCAGTTTTAAGACTCTGCTCAGAGCAGGTAATGTCAAAACCTGAGACACAATGTTGGCACTAAGAATGACCACCGAGGCAGAAAGGGGAAGAGGAATGCAAGGACGGTCAAGCTGATCATGTTGGGTGGCCTCTCTGTCTCCAGGAGCTGCTTTCTCTGTTGGCCACGCCATGCACTGGTCAGCTTTGATCAAGTGGCCCCTTAAGGTCAGAACATAGCAGCAGACTCATGGAGTCAGCTCCTGAGGATCTTCAAAACATAACCTCTCCTTCAGGTTTTACAGGTCGTTATGAAATTAATCGTGTCCCCTGCCCCACAGCTGGGCACTTGACCTCATCAGTGTGCTGTGCTGACCCTGAGGACAGAAACATGGCTTAATGGAAGCAGGCAGGGCGTCAGCTCAGAGAGGAAGGACCCTGCCATACATTAGATGTGCCTGTGGCAAGTTACTTAAGATCTATTTTCCCCTTTGTAACATGGGGACCACAATGCTTATCTTATAACATCATTTTGTGAAGAACATGGGGAGTTTCTAATTCTCAGTCCAATGCTAGAAACATTTCTCTTCCTTCTCTTTTCCCCCACTTCCTGTTGAGTGTTCCATCCTGTTTTCTGATTTACTGCTTGTAGCTTTCAAAACTCCAAAACTGTTATTAGAAAGATTCCAAAATTGACCTCTCATCTAGTTGGACTTGTAGTTCTTGGGTTGTTTGAGCATTGTCCGTATTGTTCACTTTTCCACTGAAAGTGCAACACCCACCCACCCACACACACACACACACACAGCCAGAAGCTACAATCCATCAGTCAGACAACTTTCTAGTGCCAGAGCAATTGATTCTAAAGTGTAGTTTATTGTAAAATTATTAAGAGTATCCACATATCTCAGCTTTATTGAGCCTGTTAGGAGAGCCACTCTGCATACTACAGTACGCTTTGGTGAATAAATATGTTTTTAGTGCAGCTAGGAACACAGTAATGAAATGAAAGCTCCCCATGTGTCTATATGAGCTGCCAAAGTCCCACCCCACCAAATGCAAACTGAGAGGTAGCAGGGCTGGCAGGGACAAATGCCTTTAGGCGTATGTGGGCACAACAGCATACTAAGGAGAAACTCTGACCCAACACAGTGATCTCTGAAGCTGTGAACCCTCTGTGTGTTCTCTGAATGAGGTTGTTGGAAATTGTGGGTGCATTCAGAAGGAGAAATGGCAGGGAGAATCCAACAGGGGATCAGGGGCATTGACTCAGTTTTATTGCTTTGCATTTGGGTAAATGGTGGCTAACAGCTTGAAGCCCCTTGGCCCAAGTGACAGGATTATAAAATGATGAGCCAGACATGATTAAACAACTTCCCTGTGGAAACTGCTGAAATCAACTACACTTACTCAGCAAATGTCTATTAAGTGCCTGCTGTGTGGTGGGGAATGTGAGCACCAGTCTGATGTGGCCCAGCAGCATGTGTCCCCATGAGGCTCTGCCAAGCAGCACAAGGTGCGGGAGCCCAGAGGGAGGAGATTGGGTGCTTCTCAGGGAGCCTGGATAAAGGTTTCCAGATATGGCTTTTTTTTATTTATATAGCAGTACTGGGGATTGAACTCAGGGTCTTGTGCATGCTAGGCAAGCGCCCTACCACTGAGCTACGTCCCTAGCCCTTTTCATTTTTTTATTTTTTTGAAAGAGAGGATAGTGAAAGCGAGAGAGAGAGAGAAAGAGAGAAGCAATCTTTATTTAGTTTTTCATGTGACTTTCATTCTTCCGACACCTCGTTGTGTACGTGATGCTGGGGTTTGAACTCGCATACTTGCACACGCCAGGCAAGTGCCATAACCAAAGAGCCACTGCTCCAGCCCTCCAGCCCCTCCTTTTTATTTTATTTTTTTTATTTTGAGACAAGGTCTTGCTAAGTTGCCCACAGTGGCTTCTAACTTGCATTCCTCCTGCCTCAGCCTCCCAAGTAGCTGGGATTATAGGGGTGTGTCATCTCACCCAGCTCACATATGGCTTCTTGATGGAAGGATGGGTTTGAGATGAGAATGGGTGAATGACAGAGTAAGTTAGGTGCTGTGGTGGCTAGAGCACGGTGTGTAATCGAGAGAGGTGGGGCCAGAGCTAGCCAAGGGAGGCTCTGGTCAGATAGTAGCCTGGACTTTTTCAACATTGGAGTTGGCGTTAGTAGCAAAGGTCTCCTCTTGGTTGTCTCCCTAACTGACTGTGTGTGATCTTAGACAAGTCCTTTATCCTCTGGGAATAAGCTAGAGGATATTCAAAGACCTTTTAGCTCTGAAATCCAGTTGATGTCTGGATAAATATCTGGATGAATTCTCCTGCTCACTCATTTTCCAGTGAAGTAGGTGACTTTCTTCTCATGGATTTTCAGTGTTTTTGTCTGATTTGCTCATCTCTTCTGGGCCCTCAGCTGTTCAGATTCCTTGGGGAGCAAGCACCTCCGTCTTATGAGCTCTGCTGATCTCTATTCCCACTTGCCCAGAAATGCCTGTCCTGAGTCCCTGTCCCCAGCCACTCCTCACAGCCCTGATGGATGACAGGCCTCCTGGAAAATATAATCCTTGCCAAGGTGTTAATGACTGGTGACCTGAACTAAGTCAGATCATTTTATAGCTGAGCAAACAGAACTGAAGAGGGAAAGTGACTTGCCTGAACTCTCTCAGCAAGCCAGGAGTGGAGGGAGGAAGTCTCCTCGTGTGTAGTCCACATATTTACTGGGTCAACATTAATTGAGCACTTACTATTCCATATTTTTGGATACAATGATGAATAAAGTCCTGTTCTTCAAGAAAATTAGACAGGAGGAGGAGAAGAACCCAAATAGATTATTGTTATAATGGGTTCAATGAAGTGATAAAGACTTATAGCACAGGGTATTATGGGGTCACCAAAGAAGGACCTCCGGACTGGCTTGGCAGGCTCATAGAAGACTTCCTGAGGAGGCCTCAGTCAGCTGAAAGAATCAACTGTAGTTAGCTAGATGGGGATAGGGGATGGGCAGGACATTCAGCCAGCCTAGGAGTGTGCCCTGCCCCTGAGCATGGGGGCCTTCTAATGCCAAGACCTGAGGAAAGAAGCACTGCTTCCTGGAGGAGGAATGCTGTGCAGAGCAGAGGACGTGGGCACAGGTATAGACCCAGCTCTAAGCCGCCAGGTGGGGTGGATTCACTTCAGTGGCAGCCCTGGGATACCCTGGGCCAACCCTCTGTCCTCCTTTCTTATTGCCAACAATTACAGATGGCAGCTCTTTCCTCAGAACTTCTGAAATATTCCCTTTCCTTACCCTGATCGTAGCTGGTACAGGGTTCTGGTTCAGGGGACATTTGAATAAAGTCACTCCCTTATGTGGCTGGCAGGAATATGGCTCCTCAGCAAGTCATGTGGAGCAGCAAGGAAACGAAAAGGCCTCAGAGATGGGATCCTTCCCTTGGCAAGCCCAGGTGACCAAAAGAATCACCTCGAGCTGCATGGGAGTCTCCCCAAGAACCGCCCTGTGCGAGATATTCTGTTTGGTTCCTTCATCTGCTCTCTCCATTGCAAGAGTTAGTGTCAGTGGGGACTGATAAATCAGAATGTCCAGGGTGGAAAATGAGGCACCATTGTCCATTATCCGAGGAAGAATGAGGCACCAGCGCCAGAGCTGCGGAATTATTGAAAATGGAAGTGAACCAATTAGGTCTCACCCTGGAGCTTGGGTGGGGGAACAGGAGCCAGCACGTGGGTCTTAGAGAGCTGTGGTTCCCCAAGGTGAGGCAGGAGTTTTCCCAAAGCTTCCTGACTTGGAGGCACGTGGGGTGGGCATGAGAACAGAATGAGTATTGCCAGGAAAATTAGTAGAAGCTGAAGAAGCCTTTGATGGGGGTGCCGGGACCCTGGTGGAGGTGAAGAAGCCCTGCTTCCTAGGGGAGGAAGCAGCAATCAGAAAACCCTTCTGCCAATGTTCAACAAACACCATGATGGTGAAGACAAGTTCCATGGGTACCCAGAACTGAGTGTGAGATATTTGTGTTTCATTCATCTAATCAAAAGTGAAACTTGCTTCCAACACACACACACAAACACACACACACACACACTCACACTCACCTGTGCCTGTGGGTGTTCGTGCATCAGGCTTTACATAGGAAATAAATCAAATTGAAATAATAATCAGGCCCCAGGGACCTCTTTACTTCAGTATCTCTAGAAATATAATGGAAATGTCCCCTCTGACTGCCCAGGACTCCGACTGGTAGAACTTCCAGAGAAGGGGAGATTGCCTTGCTTCTATCACAAGGTTGTAAAAATTCAGAAGTCCCATTAGTTCAGTGAGAGAAGCATTGGCCTTTCTTTCTCTCTACAGATGCAGCAATTTCCAATTGTCCACAATCAAGAGAATCTGTTAATAAGAATCTACCCATTTCCACAAACTGGAATGGTGACAATTGTTGCCCCTGGCTCTGGGTGCAGCAGTGTGCCAGACACTATAACAAGCATTTATATTCAAAATATTTGATCCTCAGCCCTGCCGATGGGTGCTCCAGTTCTACAAAGCAGGAAAATTAGGCTCAAATAAGTTCGAGAGCCTTGTCTAAGATCTTCCAGTCCCATGGGGGATGTGAATATTAGCTTTTCCCTCCCAGCCCCCTTCTTGCCCTTATCAAACTGATCCTTGTGCCCTTTCTGGGCTGTATTAGTTTTCTACTGCTATGTTTCTCTAAGTTACCATGAATTTAGAAGCTTCAAACAGCTCCCATTCATTAGCTTCAAGTTCTGTAGGTCACCAGTTTGGGTCTGCGGGACAGGCTCTGCTCAGACTGACATCAAGGTGTTGGCCAGCTGCATTGTCATCTGGTGTGCAGGGTCCTGAGCTCACTTCCTGTCATTTCTTTGTTTTGACTGTTGGATTGCAGTCTGTTTTCTTGCAGTGTCTTGTCTAGGGGAAGCTCTCGGTATCTAGAGGCTTTTCTAGGGTGTTTGCCTCATGACTATTCCAGCTCTATAGCACACTTTGCTCTAGTGCCTTCCCAAACCCACTCTTCCAATCTTTGACCTCCTCTCCTGCAACCAACCAGGGAAGATGCTGCTTTTAAAGTACTCATGAGATTAGGTCGGGTTCCCCCAGATAATCTCCCTTTTAAAAATCAAGCATTGCATGTAGCATAACTCAATCATGTAGTCACAGTCCTGGTTATTTTGTGTGTGTGTGTGTGTGTGTGTGTGTGTGTGTGTGTGTGTGTTGCAGGAAAGTGGAAGGTGGCTTGGGGGTCATCTTAGACCTATCAAACATGCCAACCATCTAAGTTACTTTATTTCTTTTGCTTTCCCTTCTACCACCCGGTGAAAGAGTAGACAAGAAGCCATGTAGGCAGGGAACCAGGAAGCAGGTAGTAGAGACAGCTGGGGCAGGAAATCAACACCTCCTCTGATAATGCTGATGACAGATCACACTCTCTCTGCTGCCTGGAGTGGGGCTGGGGGAGAGCACGTCCTTGGCCTCTGACAGTGGTCTGTAAATTGACTCTGGAGGGAAGACTGAGAACCAAAGGGGGAACTAAGGTCTTTGGAGGCTGCTACAGCTTCTAGGGAGGCTCTGTGCCCTGAGGAATTTGGGTCCTGCTGAGAGGAGTGTTGGGTATTTAATGAATGTTTGGGAAGCATGGGGAGAATAAGAATAAAAGACATTATGGCAAATCATATTATTATTATTATTATTACATTATAAGTGCTATTGTATTACAAGCACCATTAGGAGTAGCAAGTGCTGTTATTATTAAGCAATCCAGCTTCTCCATGCTTAGCATCAGGCTCCACTCAGTGTCAAAGGCATCCACAGCTCAATTAATCACCATCAGAGGCTTCCCCAGTCCTGGCTTTTCCGTGCTGACAGCTGGCATTCACAGTCCAGTGGCAAGCAGGGTCCCTTCCCTCCTGCTGCAGCCTCCAACCAAAACTCACATGGTGGAAGCCTTTTCTGTGAATTCCAAAGCTGATTTTTTTTTCATCTTGTCCAAAAGTTAAGATGTTCCTAAAACCACTCCTGATAATATTGCGCTCTTGCTTAAGGACTCTCAAATGACTCAACATTACCCATGCTTCTGAAATGATTTTTGCAGCCTCTCATGAACTTGGCTGTTGGCTTTCTCCTCCCCCATTCCCCATCACCAATCATACACCTCTGCCAAATCAAATGACTGGAAGTTCCTGGAATCAAAGCCCTCCGTCTCTTAGGCTTTGGACCTGCAGTTGTTTCAGTCTGTGAAGCTCCTCTTCCTGCCTCTTTAACTATCTCTTCCTCTCTCAGGTCTCAGCTTGCAGTCTATCCTCAGCTCAGGAAAATCCACAGTCATTCTGGTTGAAGGAACCATCTTGTAAGTGCTTCTAGCACAAGACTTGTCCCCCCATTTACCGCTGAGTAGACTATCACCTTAAGCCCAGGGCTGAGGTTTTCTCATTGTCATAATCCTAGTGCCTTACATGATAGGTGAGTGGAGGAAATGCTCATATTTGTGTTGAGTGAATGATGGACTGAATGAAACTAGACAACATATCCAAGATGGAAGAATCTGTTATGTATATTTCCCCCCACTATGGGAACCCATCAGAAACCCTAGTGACCTTGATCATGTCAGAGTTACAAGATGCTCAGCACTCCTGGAAAGTCTATTATATGATCCTGCACCAGAGATGGGATAGGCAGAGTCGGAGGCAGAGGTGGACAGTGTCATGGCTCTTCCTAAACTGTTCCTTGGGTGGGCAGGGCGGTGCCTTGGTCACTGCATGCCTGAGGCTGATTCTTTGGTACTTGGAGAAGGAGAGGTTCAGCTTCTGATGTGTGGACAGAAGGTCTGATGAGTGGACCCCTAGTGCAGAGAACTTCAGAGGTAAGGAATCAATGCTGGATGAAGGAAGCAAGCCTGCAGGAAAACAGTCTCTCACTAGCCTAAGGGAGAGAGCCCAAGATGCCCACCATTTCTCATGTCCACTCACAGAGGTTTCAACTACACAGTTAACTACATAGTTAACAGCTACTTATTAAGTGTCCAGAGACACAGAACAGTCTTGTAAATACAGTGTGAAGACAGTCACAGCTGCTGCACCGGAGGTGGGAGAGCTCTCCACCTGGCCTGTGCCTGCCTTTTTGTGGGAACAAATGACTGAAGTCTTTGTAAAGGTGCATGCACCCTGAAGGGTATTTGCTGGAGAACATTAATTCTTTTAATGTACACAGAATACTTGCTAAAAACAAGCATGGTGTACGGTACGGGGGATAGAGCAATAATCACAACAGAATGCAGTCTGCCTTTGAAGTCCTGTTTGTGGACTCACGCTGGGAAAGAAAAGCAGAGAAGGGACAGGGTTGCTGGGGAGAACAGAAATGCATGTTCAGGTCATGGGAGTAAATGAACAAGAAACATGCAGGGAAAAGAATCCAGGAGAGCAGGGAGCTGAGAGGTTTGGGACCAAATCTCCCATTAAATAGATTTACTGACAGGTATGAATTAACCTCCCAGCTGCTACTGTCTTCAAAGAACTATTACACAAAAAGCAATCTCCCAACCTGCATAGAGCACAGGCTTTGATGCAGATAAACAGACTGACAGTACCACAGTTAGGTGAGCTCTGAAGGGAGGTAGAGAATGTAAAGGTCCCCAGGAGATTCTTGATTTCTGCTGGTTTGGGGGCTTTCCTAAGAAAAGCTAAGGCAGGATTGTGGGACAATGGTCTAGACTCTGGCTTCTGCCATGTAGGGGAACCGAAGGAGAAATGAATGGACCATAGCTACAAAGAGCCTTCAAAAGTTCTGAAGACCAAGCTGCTCAAGTGAGAAGGGAAGCCTGACAGATGCTTCCTTCCAAAATCAACAGCACCGACTTCTTTCTGTCTGTGACCCAGAGTAGATGCCAATAACATTAAGTGTATTTGCTTCAAATAGCAACCAGTTCTGGGGGTGGTAGCTTTGCACAAACTCTTGAGATAAAAGCCTGAGGTGGTAATAGGTATACATGGAGGTACAGTGGTGGCACAGCTGAGTGTCCAGTTCTGCCTGACTTGGGTAATGGAGGAGGTCAAGGAGGGGACAGAGGAGAAGGTGGGCGGGAATCAGCATGAATGTTGTCCAGCTGAGGGGTTTACTTTTTTCCTGTATGCAGTAAGGAGTATTGAGGGTAGGAGCTCATGGCCAAATTTATAGTTTAGAAATTTTCCTCCAGCAGCAGCACAGAGAAAGAACTTGGAGAACTGCAAGATCAGAGGAAGGGAAATCAATTAGTGTTGTAGTCCAGAAACAAGCTGATGAGGACCTATTAGAGGTATAGGTAATGGGGATGGAGGGTGGGAATGGACTCAAGAGATGTAAAGAATAAAAATGTTCTCAAATCACAAGGAATGAAGCATGCATGAGATGTAGATGGTGAGAGAATGGAACAAGTGGAAGATGAATTCTAGCTTGAAACACCGGTGAATAACGGTGACATTCACAGAAGGAAACCAAGAAAGGATCAGATTGATAGAGAAAGATAAAGAGCTCAAGCTGAGGAGTGATATATAAGGGTTTGTTCCATCATTCCTGCTTATAATAATAGGTTAAGAACTCAGGATTCCTAGGGTGAGAACATTTTAAGTTGTCAGTCATTAACAATGTCAGTGACAGAGGCATTTACTTGACACCATCTCCTGGTGTCCTAGCCCAGTGCTGAGCCTGCAGTAGGGAAGGTAAGATCAGCTCTGATCCTGTAGTCATTACCAGCATCTGAATCCCACATCTCTATTTTGGGGTAAAACACTTAACTCCCAGGCATCTCAGTTTTTTTTCTCTACCAAATGGGACTATGAATAAAATCTGTCCTGTCCAAGTGTGTCCAGGAGGACCCAAAATGATGTAGGAAAGTTCCCTGTAAGCTGTGTAGAGCCATCTCGATGGAAGCAGTTGGTGTTATTATACAAATTGATATTTAATTTATTACTTGTGATTGGGGTGATGTAGGCTGACAGCTTCTCTCCCAAGCACTTTAGGGCACAGAGGCTGAGCATGCAGCAGAGAAGACCAAAGACTGAGGCTTGGGTAACAGCAGCAGAGACACAAGTGACTGTTTGAAATCCTGCTGTTAAGGGGGCTAAGGAGATTATCACACCACTGTTCAGAAATCAAACCAGTTCTAGACTAAAGAGGCTGCAAATAAGGACAGTCTTCCTGGGTCCAGGTGGCAGAACTGAGCATTCCCAGAGGTCCTAGAGGATTGGATGATACCTTACAAGTTGCCCATGGCCCTGGGAAGAAGGGAGTTATTAGGGTTTCAGGGCCAACTGAGCGGAGTGCCTTGTGCAGAAGCAAAGAGACACCTCCTGAGCAGCAGAATCTAGTAGGCTTCAGGAAGGTTCCTTGCCCATCCCTTCTGCCTTATTGCCTGTTAATGACGCCTGAAGGTGTGTGGAAAATGCATTCCTTCAGCTGTTTTATTGTGACTTCTAATAATACTAATAACTCATGGAGTCTGTGTGCTACTTCCAGAATACATAGAGCCTTTCATTTTTTTTCTCTCTGTGTTTTTTTCTTTTCTTTCTTTCTTTTTTTTTTTTTTTTGACTCTCATAACAGCACTGTGAAGCATCACTTCCCCCATCTTATAATGAGGAAACTTGACTAATTAAAACAGATCCAAATGAGGAGATTAAAAATTGAAAAAAAAAACTCCAATCATTGGTTTTTGAAATGAAGGATTTCAGAAAGGAAAAATCTAGGACAAAATAGCAATAGATAGGATATAATTTCAAATGTTACAACGCCAAATCCCTATCCACTTATCCCAGCATAATTATCCTGCTAATCATTTAATTAAAGCAGACGCAGACTTTGGTTTCACTGATTTTGTCTAGGTGCCAAGGATACGCCATGGGAGACAGCCCACTTTGCCAGCAGGGAAGTGTTTGTGGCCCAAATAGCAGTGACCACAGAGAGAGTTTATTAGGGATGGCTGTGGCCTCTCAACCATGCTCAGCAGAACCTGGCCAGGGTGATGGAGCTGCATGTGACCACCTGTTTTCTATGTCATCTTAGCCATTATCCTTTCCTCCTTCCTAATCCTTCCTTCCTTCCCCTTCCTTCCTTCCTTCCTAAGAAAAAGAGAGTTAATTTTTTTTCATTTGATTTTTTAGTTGTGCCTGTGGTGCTGGGGATTGAACCCAGGTCCTCACATATGCCAGGCAAGCGCTCCACTGCTGAGCCACCTCGCCAGCACCCCTTTATTTTTCATTCCTCCCTACCTACCACACCTGGAATAATTCTTGTTCCTTCTCTGGGTTCTTCTTGCTGAGATGAACATGATGTGGGGAAACCTCAGCTCTCCCATCTTCTCCCTTTTGTGATTAGAAGGCTTCTCCCTGCTTTTATGGTCAACATGAGTATTCTGAAATCAGCTTGGCCTCAATTTTGCTGGTTATTTTGCAGCACAGTTCAATGAACTTCTAGTCCCTCTGTCTTCTATAGGGAGTAAATGGTACACGAATGTGGAGCACTGGCTTTGAAGTCTTGGATTTGAATTGGAATCCTTCATTGACCAGTGGTGTGGGCTTGGGAGAGCCACCTCTCTGCTCTGGGCTTCAGTTCTGTAGCTATAAAATGGCAGTAATAACTCCCATGACTTTTGTCATTTGACAGGTAGCTAAGATTAGCTTCTTGCACAGTGATAGGGAGGAGAAGGAGGAGGAAGCCCTCAAGCCAGATATTTCCCGTTTGGTGGGGAGCGGGGAAAGGAGGAAGAAGGGGGCAGTTCACCTTCTTCGACACCTGCAACATAAAGATCAGATTTCACTTGGAGAGAAGAGGGTTCACGTGTCCTGAAGGCTCCTGTGTGCTCTGTGGTTTCGTGAATTAGCCCTGCAAGGTCGCTGCTCTTATTCACATTTTACAGGTAAACAAACTGACAGCTCAGAGACCTGCCCATCTAGAGATCGCCCAGCCAGTTTGAACCCAGGGCTGTCTTATTTCAAAACCTGCACTCTAATACATGCTGCTACTTCCTGATGAGATGACCACATTGCACAATGCCAGCAGGCACCATTCATACTGTTGTCAGAAAAAAATGGCCCCTGAGGGTCCTACAATGAATTGGTCGTGCCTCCCCAAATCAGAAGCGTTATCTCTGTTAAAAAGGCAGCCATTATAAAGGAGAAATGATGAGGGCCTGACCTGGTGGGGTTGGAAAGGAAAGGGCAGATTCAAAGTCGGGAGATTGATTGGACAGAATTGGCAACTGACTGGGTGTGGCATTAAAAAAGAAGTGAGCAGAGGCTGCCTCTAAAGTTTCTAGTTTAGGTGCTCAGGAATAATAATAATAATAATAATAATAATAATAATAATAATGCTGGGTTAGGAACACAAAGGAGAAGGGGCTGTTGGGCAGGGAGAACATTGCAGAATGCCATTTCCCCCATTTCCTCTTTTATTACAAGATAGATTTGACTGAAGGATACTGTGGGGGCCTGTGCCTTGGTTTCTTGCTTTTTCTCCTTGAATCCAAGTGCAGAAGCTGATTCCAGATCATTCAAAGCTCATATGCTTGCAGTTCTATTTGACTAACCTTGTTCAGTCCCCAGTACTGACTAACTGGGACTTGGCAACTTAGCCCAGGCTGAATGGGTCCCTGCTCCTGAGAGAGGACACTTATTCCTCTTCCCACCTCCATGTGCAGAAGTTCAGGAACCTTATCCCCTGAGTCACTCAACACCTGGTACCAAAACTGTGTCTCTTGGTATTTGGACCCTGTGTGGTATGAGCATGGTCATCCCACTCTTAGTCATGGCCATGTCACCGTCTGCAAAACCCTTTCTCCCCACCCCCAACTCTTCCTCCAAAGCCTCCACTTCCCTGGGCTCAATTCTCCACTTAGGCACCCATCACAGACTGCCCCTGCTTCCTGGCCCAGGTGGAGAAAGTGAGGGGCCCTAACATGCCCTCATGCCATTATTCAGGAGCCAGTAACATTCACCTGCATTCACTTGTGACTGTAACCTGGCCTTCAGCTGTAGTTATTTGAACTCTTACGTATCATTACGTTTGTACTTGTCCTTGCCCGCTCCCCAAGCATGCACATTTTAAAGCTTTTAAAAAATATTCTTATTTTTTATTTAATGAGAAAGCCCCAGTGATAAGGAAACCAGCTGTCGGGAATTTGTCTTTCAAAATACAATAATGCAACTTCCAGTCAGGGGTTGGTACAACTTTTATTCATGTTCTCATACCGCGTGTAGGTGTAAGACTGTGTGAGTGTGAGAGATGGCTATAGTGCGGACTCCAAAGCATTGAGGGTCTTCATTAACCAGCACTGACCAAGCAGCTTCTAGGGCTCAGCACTCTGCTAAGTGTACTGTGCGTCTCAAAAGTGACACAGACAGACACATCTTTGCTCCCCAGGAACATACAGCCCTTTGAAGAGAGTCCACACATGTGAAAAAGTAACGGTGACAGGAGGGCTATCCCAGAGCCATGCACATGTGGAAGACTTGGGCTTGGTCTATGTTCCACCGCTTGGCCTTGCCATATGGTTGTTTGCTCATGCTGGGAGATTCACCCTGGTTCTTCATGATGGTTCCCCTGGTGTTGGGACAATGGGAAGCCACCCTCATTGACAGCAGATACTCCTTCCCTTTAATAAGAGGATCAGGATCCCTGTGAAAACCTGTTCCATCTGGGCACCACTCCTAGCCCTTTGTCATTTTTTGGAGGCCTTAGCCAGCAAGACTGAGAAAGGGGCACCCAGAAACCAAGGTGAGCCAGGTGTGCATTCTTTCTATTTCTTTTTCTTTTTTTGGCACTAGGAATTGAACCCAGAGGCACGTAACCACTGAGTTACATCCTCAGCCCTTTTCATTTCTTATTTTGAGACAGGGTTTTACTAAATCGCTTAGGGCCTTGCTAAGTTGCTGAGACTGGTGTAGAACTTGCAATCTCCTGCCTCAGCCTCCCAAGCTGCTGGGACTGTAAGCATCACTACCACACCTAGTTCAGATGTGCATTCTTAGAGCTCGGGATGAGCAGCAGAACTAGATGACCCTAATCCCTGCCAATCCTGAAATTTGTTAATTTTATGGAATATCTGTCTTAGCAAAATGTTTCCATCATTTGATTTTGGTTTTGTAACGTGTTTCTCTGAATACATTTCAGGCAGCATTCCCTAAATTGTGTTCTGTAGAATGTCACTGCGAATCACTCATGATTTTAGGTAGAAAAGTGTTCCATGGTCAATGTGTTTGGAAGGTTGAGGTTAAATAAAGTTAAACAAGCTGTTTCCCTGCAGGCCTCCTTTCAGCCTTTAATGTGCTAGTGTGCCTCATGAATATCAAAAAGGCAAATATACTATACAATAATCTCTAACCCTATTTGAACATGAAAACCTTGTTTTGTGAAATTTCTAGGTACTTCTGGAAAACTTGTATCCTCGGGAACGCACTTGGAAGAATACTGGTGCAGAAGGTTTTCATTGTGGTATAAACTGGTGGGGGTCAGCTGTTTCCCATATTCTTTTAGAAGATCCCCTCCAATATCAGCAGGAAAATCTAAGTTTAGACATGAAGAAGAATTTCCTAACAGAGTGCTTAGAGAGTAGAATCCTACAGTTTCCTGGGAAATTGCAGTGAAAGAACATTCCACCCCCTTTCTTGTCCTTCTGCAAGCTCTCCCGTGAGTCATTATAAATAGCATGAATCATGAAGGAAACTCCTGGAATCTTTATATCATAAGGGGACTTTGAAAATAGGAAATAGGATATAGCTAAGGGATAACAGGTAGGAATTAAAAGGCAGGAAGACAGACTGGCTGACTTCTGGATGGACTGTCTCTAAGTGTCTGCAGTTAACTCATTCATTCTCATTCTGTCCAGAACACACTTTTGAAGGAAATACCTTCCTAATTCAGGTTTCTAAGACAAGTGGAAAAGACAGAGCCTGAAGCCACCTAAGATCTCATGGAAATATTTCAGTGACTCATAGACTGAGCACTTGTTTTCTTAAGAGAGAAAGAGAATCAATTTTACCTAGTGTTTTCATCTGGCTTAGTTGCTCCAACACTTAGTTGTGTATGTGGTGCTGGGCTTTGAACCTGGGTCCTTGTGCTTGCCAGGCAAGCACTTCAACCTCTGAGCCACCGTTCCAGCTCGACTGAGCACTTCTTATTTGTCAGATATAATGTTAATAAGCCTTTGAAGAATCTCGTTTGTTCCTTGAAACAGCCTAGAAGGTTGCTAATATTGTTCCCTTTTTACAAAATGCAGATCTGAAGCCCATAAAGATTAAAGGCCTTGCTTAAGGTCACACATCCAGTGTGGTGAGGAACATGGGTTTGATATGGAAGCCCTTATCCGCTCTATCCCCCGCCGACTGCCATTGTGAGTCTGTGAACTTCCAACCCTTACTTGAAGCTCTGTATTCATCAGCTTATGAATGGCAGGAGCACAGAGGTGGGGCCATTTGTTTGCCCACATTGATAAGGAAGCCAGGGGGAAAGGACATTTTCCAGCCCCTACCCTCCATAGCCAGTGAGTCCCCTTGGCTTCCCAACAACAGGCTGGCTCTGAGCCCCAGTCACCTCACACTTACCAAATGCATCTTTTCTCATTAGCCATCTGCCCCTTCGTGCCTGCTGATAGCCCACAGCGCACGGGCAGCTGCCCTGTTAGAGAGACAGGATATAATATCAGCTTATGAATCAATACATTCTCTGGCACGTCTGTGTTCTCCTAATGGGAGTATGGCAGGATCCAAAATACACTTAATCCTCATCCAACTCCACTCTGTCAGGGTTTGGTGGCTCCAGAGGAGTCTTTGTAACTCCAGTCTGCAGGCTGAAACCAATAAGGCTGGGCTCTGGGCAGGTGAGCTCACGCCTGCAGCCCGAGGCCCTGGCAGTGATGGTGGATGGCAGTGAGGAAACAAGGGAGGTGCCAGGGCCTGGAGGAGCTAAGTCTTCAGAAAAGGAGACTGCCTGAAGGAGAGCAACATTGCCACCTGGCCAGAAAGGAAGCCCTAGGCACCTGCCATCTGTCATGTCAGGTTGAGTGGCTGATGGATTAGTCCTAGGGTCTATAAGTACAGTTTGCCTGTGGGGTGTGGAGCTGGTGTGGATGTTAGAAAACCTGTGTAAGTGTGGCTTCAGTCTAAGGAGACAGCCTGACCTGCATTTGAAGGTGTTGTTCCAGGAGTAGGGGTCAGTGAGCTAAACAGTCAATGCCCTCATGCCTGGTTTCCTTGTGTAGGGCCAGGGAGACCGTAGAGGTTCAGTGCTGAGCTCAGGGGACTCTGCTTCTCTCGAAACAGTAACCAGCCCTGAAGGTGTGCACACTTGCAGGTTCACATG
The DNA here is from genome assembly GCA_004027875.1 of Aplodontia rufa. Classification (NCBI taxonomy): domain Eukaryota; kingdom Metazoa; phylum Chordata; class Mammalia; order Rodentia; family Aplodontiidae; genus Aplodontia; species Aplodontia rufa. The sequence continues at coordinate 75,396 of PVKS010005044.1, forward strand.
TGGCCAGGGCATTGGATGCGGACCTTGTGTTGTGGAAGAACTTCCTAGAACTTCTGGATGTCACTGCTTCTCAAATGGGCTTCTCTGCTGCCTCGCCTAATACATCAGCCCCTCTCTCTGAAGCTATCTGACGCAGTAACCAATTTGTTTCCTTATTCCCTGTTTCTTGCGCTAACCTACAAGCTCTTTGAGAGCAGCAAGTACATCTCTTATTCATGGCCTCCGTGTCTAGCATCATGTGGCACATGAAAAACACTTAAATATGTGTTAAATGACTGAGAAATAGTAATGACAAGCGAAGGCACAGTTCTACCTGCAGACTTCAGCTTGAGATTCTTTGACAGCAGACTCGATTTTGACACTCTTCTGTTGACAGTCCCCTTGCACCCCTCACGTACAGGACAAAGTGTGAACCACTAGCCTAGCCTCCAGGCCCTTAGGCTCCACCCCAGTTGATCCCACCAGCCTCATTTCTCCGCATTCCTCCCCCAGACCCTTATGTCCTGTGCACTCGTCCAGTTGCTCCTGATCGTTGGTGTGAGGGACCTGCTGAGGATGCAGCCTCAGAGCTGCAGATTCAGGTGGTGGCTTGTGGGTGCAGGAGTTGTAGGAGAGAGAGAAAGAAATTATCAATTTTTTTAGTTCTTCATGTGGCTTTCGTTGCTCTGACACTGTTGTGTGCATGGTGCTGGTGTTTGAACTCGGTTCTTTGCGCATGCCAGGCAAGTGCTGTAACTGCTGAGCCACCACTCTAGCCCCAAGTTGTCACTTTTTAAAGAGTCACTTGGGTGATTCTGATGGTGGAATCAGACTTTGAGGGGCCTCACTTTTGCCAAAGTGCATCTCAGGCAGCTCTCTGAATAACTGTGTGCACTTTGTCACGTCCATGCCTTTGTCTGAATGAAGATTTCTGGCTGAGATAGTCTTTATCCATTCACATTGTCCACCTGGAATATTCCTCCACATCCTTTAAGACTCAGCTCAAGTGTCAGACTTCCTATGCATGCAGTTCTGCCTCCGCAGGCACACAGATCCTATGATTCTCCCTCTCCACCCTGTACATCTCGTATATACCTTGCTTAGTGATCATTCTGCTCATTTCACGTTTTCTCCCTTGCACCTCAACACTGTGAGCTTGCATTGCAGAAGAACCACTGTTGGTCATCCCTGGACCCCTAAGCACCCAACAGAGCACCTCGTGTTTTTAGGACCAGAGTGAGGTTCCTGGACGTGCTCCAGCACCGCCCACCTTCACTTCCTCCCCTAATTGTGTTCTCTATTTCTGACTGCTGGGTCTTTCCAGGAGTTCTCACTCCAGAGAATGGACAGCCTTGTGGATGACCGTGTCAACATCCTGGGATTTTCCATTTTCAACCAGTCCCATGCTTTCTTCCAAGAGTTTGCCCAGAGCCTCAACCAGTCCTGGCAGGAGAACTGTGACCATGTGCCCTTCACGGGGCCTGCGGTAAGTGTCCCCCAGAGTTCCTCCCTGGTGCTTCTGGGCTTCCACGTGGAATGACCACTGGGAAACAAGCCCTCCTGGAGTCCAGCTTTCTCCTTTCTCCAGTTCCAGCTCAGAAAGACGTGTATGGGTGTGCTGGGAAGTAGGCACGGGGGTAAGGTTTGGGAAATAGTGAGCTCGGAACATGAAGCTGGGTTGAGACATCAGCAAGGCAAGTCACGTGGAGGTGCCGAGCTTTCGTTTACTCATGTCTGCAAGTCTCTTGAGGCCAGATCCCCCATAATGCTGTTGCTGGGAACTGCCTGAGTTTAGGACCTAAGAATCACAGGATTAAAGGGCCTTTCAGAGCTGATCAGCTCCCTCGTTTCTCAAATAAGAAAACTGAAGCCCAGGCTGGAAATAAGGTTGGTGGTGGGAGGTGGGGTAGGGATGAGTTTTTTTTACAGAGTGAAACTAGATTCTAAGACTCCTGGCTCCCAGACCAGTGCTCTTTCCACCTCACAGGGCCACTGCGCTGGGAAACAAGCCCTCCTGGAGTCCAGCCTTCCAGAAAGGAAGAGGAGCTTCCTTTCTGCTCTCACTGCTCCATGTTCGTGTCCCTGTAGTTCTTTTCCTGAACTGCATGTGCTGTGTGCAAACCTTTCTCTTGCCATCCTCCCCAGGGTTGAACATTATTGCTCTGCGGGAAAGGTCAAGTTATCTGCTGTGTCCACTTGTTAAAAGCCAGGTTCTCAGTGGCCTGGGATTGCATGGCTTTCTGGCCCTGCCCTAGCCAGATTACACACAATATTTTATTTTATTTACTTATTTTTGGCACTGGAAATTGAACCACTGAGCCATATCCCAGCCCTTTGTATTTTTTATTTTGAGACAGTGTCTTGCTAACTTGCTTAGGGCCTCACTAAATGGCTGAGGCTGACTTTGAACTTACAATCATCCTGCCTCACTTTCCTGATTACATCACCATGTTGTTTTAAAGTCCTTTACTGGCAACCCATGTGGCATTACCCAAGACAGCTCACCACAATATTCTGAGGCAATTGCTCTCTCAGTAAGTCCATCTTACTTATGGTACAACCAGGGCCCAGAAAGGCTGTGTAACTTTCCCGGAGTCACACAATAAGTATAAAAACTAAGATCAGAATCCAGGCTTTACTATATGGCTTTACAGTTGTTCTTTTAACCATGGTGCCAGTTTGCCTCTCTCTAGGACTGGGATTTCCTTGCCATACTGCACTGTAATTGGGCCTGGAAAAATGAAAGTAGTTAATAGGTATTTTTTGAATGAATGCAGAAAAATGAGTAAGTTAGGCAGAATGATGAGTTAGAGATAGAAAGACATGGAAAAGAATTAGGCCTAGGAGTTGGCGATGGAATGTGGTATCCTCCTGGAGTGGGAAGTACTCTAGTGGGCTTTTAAAACAGGAGCCATGCCTGACTTTGATAAGATATGCATAGAGGCGAAGCCAGGTCTAGAGTGTGCATACCCAGTGCCTAATTGGTGACTGTGCCAATGCAGGTGGGCCTGCTGAAGCAAGGATTGGGCACAGTGACCTTTCACAGGACCCTGTGTAGCCTGGTGGAAATCTTAGGAAGAAAGCGGTCACTGAGGGGGTCAGAGCTTATGAAGAACTCAGGAGCTCTGATCAGGGAAGCAGGCAGGAAAAGGGGGGTTGATAACTTTCATGGAAGGTTTATGGCTTGCATCCCAAAGCTATTTTAGACCTGAAAGGTGTAAAGATCTGTAGGAAAGGTGTGGGGAGGAAGAAGTCTGAAGGAAGGGAGTCCTTACTCCCATTAGACAGAAGGGCCAGTGATGTCCTCGAGCACAGTGTCATGTGTGCAGGATCAGAGCCATGCCCCAGCAGGAATACGAGTCCTGTTCTCCCAGCTGAGGGTGGGGTTCTTGCAGCGATCACTCCGATACTCTAATGGCATGCTGATGAACTTGAAAGGCTCACAGCAGAATATAAGGAAAGGAAAAAAAAAAATCTGCCTCTTCTGTCTATCCCAGACCTTACCACCTTTGTCTCCTGGCCTAGTGAAATTCAAGACCCCCATGTTGTATTCCCACTTCCTTCCCAGGGTTTCATCCCTGTCACTACGCATACATTGGCCATGAGGAGGCACACAGAAGGACCTTAGTACTGCTAGAATCCTTCGTGAGGACCTAGCCCAAAGGCCAGAAAGAGCCTCGCTCAGAGCTGCAGGGCCAGCCCCATCTATAGTCAAGCATGCTGGAAAGATCACTTAGAGGCACAGGGCCTAAATTCAAAACAGCCTCTCCATTTTCTTGCTGTGTGATCTTAGATAATTATGTAATCCTGCTGCACCTTGTATTCTTTATCTGTAATAGTGGGCTGATTATGCTTGACCATCTTAGAAGACCACTGTGAAGATAAAATGAGATACAATCCTGTCTTCAATTCTTAATTACTCATTGAATAAGTTTGTTTAACAATCTATATGACAGATGCTATCATAGACATTAGTAACTATTTCAGATAGCTTTTGCTACATAAATGCTATGTAACAACTGACCGCAAAATCTCCCCAGCAAACAACTCTGCACATTTATACAGCTCATGCATCTGAAGCTCAGCTGGGGGTCATCTCATGACTAGGCTGGCCCAAGTCATGAGACAAACATGGATTGGCTGATCTAGGTTGGGCCTGCCTGACAGCTCTGCTCCATGTGTCCCTCCTGATAGCAGAGGACTGTGAAACAGGTGGGAACCCATGAGACCTCTTAGACCTAGGTCCCCAGAACAGGCACACTGTGATTTCTTCCACCACCTCTTTTTCTTTGCCAAGGAAAGGCATATAGACAAAGAAAAGCAGAGAGTTAGGAAATGTCTTTCCTTTTTAAGGGGGAAGAAAAATAATGTCAAAGAGCCTGAATGCCTGAATTCAGGGCCAGGTGAGGAATTGGGGCCCATCATGCACTCCATCGGTGAGGAAGGACCAAAGCTTCTGACCTCCAAAGTGCACCAAGCAGGGAGCGGACCCACTTCCACCTGTAAGGAAATGGGTCCTAGAGATGTGTTCCTCCTGCAGAAGAAGAGGGAAATCCCTCTGCCTGCAGAGGTCAGGGAAGGCTTTCCAGAATGGGGAAGCAAATACAGTCATGAGCAGTGTAGCAATGTTTTGGCACAGCACCATCACGTACACAGCAGTAGCCCCATAGATGATACCACGTGTAGCTGTCTTGGTTTGTGAAAGTGTCCACTGTGATGTTCACGGGTGACCATGGACTAACAAGGCACTTCTCAGAATATGACCCCATCATGTTCTGACGCATGACTGTGACTCGCTGCTCAGTTTCTGTGTGTAAGACTCCGGGCATGGTATGCAGCATCCGGAACAAAGCTGCCTTGCTGCGTGGATCTGGAGAGGTTTTCCTGTGGCGTGGAAGTCACTTGTCCCAGTTTAAAAGATAAACCTGGGGGCTGGAGTGGTGGCTCAGCAGTTACGGTGCTTGCCTGACATGCATAAGTACAGGGATTCAGCCCCAGCACCATGTACACAACTAAGTGTTAGAGCAACAAAAACCATGTGAAAAACCCAATAAAAATCGATTCTCTCTGTCTCTCTGTCTCTCTTTCTCTCACTGTCCTTCTCTCTTTAAAAAACAAAACAAAATAAAAAAACCCTGGCCTCATCTGTCGCCTTCCAGGTCCATTCTCAGACCGCCCACCCACGGCCTCAGCATCTCATGCTCCCCAGCAATGTTTGGAGAGAACTCTGGGAGTGTTCCCTGATGGCTCCATCCTGAGGGAGTGAAAGCTGTGGTCCTGCTGGAGGCCTGGAGGGGAGAGGGGGACCAAGCACACTCAGACGTGGACCACCCAGTGCCTTGCGGGCCACAGGTTCTGGTTCTAGCCACTCGGATCTCCCTCCACCCAGCCCTTCTATTTTCTGGCAGGTCACATGGTACTGTTTTCTTGCTCCTGAGATTGGGGCAGTCATGGCCTGACTTTGACCTCAGCACAGAGCTGTTGTAGCACTTCCCAGGAAATTACCAGCCATGGCATCCTAGTAACAGTTAAAGGTAGTTATGCACCCACTTTATGACAAGTAAGGAAACCGAGGCACAAAAGTGCTAGGCGGCACATACGGGTCTGCTTGCATCCTCTTTAACACAGCCTGGACTAGAATCTAATCGTCCCTCTGTGCCAGAGAATCTTCAGTCCATGTCTCCATGATGGCCTCTGAGGGGGAAGGGAGGTGTTATAGACACTGGCACCTCAAAGAGAGTGGAAGGGAAGCTCGCAGCAGAGACAATGGGGCACATCTCTCTTGGCAGCTTACCTTTTGAAAAGCTTTCTCCCCCTGTCTGTCTGGGGGCTGAGAATTCCCAGTACAAACAGCCCAGCTCTTTCCTGACAGAGCTGGAAGGTGAGGGAGTTCCAGGAACAGGCTGCCTGGTTTGCCTTCCCCATCCTGTGCTGAAAGGAGAGCTGCCAGCAGCTCCTGCCTGGTGGGGTGGTCTCTCGTCCCCCCTCCCCCACCTGCTTCTCCCTCTCCCCTTCTCTCTGCATCTCAGGCCCATCCTCTTTCTTGGCCTTCTCCCATATTCTCCCTGCATGGGCCCCTTCCTCCCCTCCCTTCTCTCCGCAACCTCCTGTCTGTCTTCCTCCTATTCCAGATGTTCCCCACTTGTGGCATTTTCTCCTTTCCTTTCTCGTAGGTGAGCCTCCCTCTCCTCCTCACTTTCCATATCCCGGGTGGAGATTGCAGGGCAGGGCAGGGATGGAGGGGATGGAGGGGATGGAGCGGGTGGAGGAAAGCCCAGTGCAGCCTCCCTCATAGCCGTGCCAGGTGGCCCACAGTGGGCTGCAAAGGGGTGTCCTGCCAGAGACCCTGCAGGCAGAGGAGGGAGTGTCACGAGCAGAAACACACCCACTAGTTTCATATGCCATTCCCATTAATCAGGCTGCAAAGAACGAAAATCGTAGGAAATCATTAAAATTACAGATGGCTAGATTAAGTAATTAGAATTTAGACTAAAGCAGATGTTTGTAATTAAGTGTTTATTTCATTGAATAAAATCCAGATTGTAAGAACTATTCCATGAGATTTTAATGGTTCTTGCCCTGGTATTATATGGGGGTGAGGGACAGAGTTTAAGCTCATAGAGGTTTGGCAGCAAGTGGGCATCCCCGGGCTCCTGGGAATGCAGGCACTGGAGGTTTAGGGAGAGATGAGGGTTACAGGTGTGTGTCTCGAAGACATTCTGATTTTTGTTTCAGGGGAGGGGGAAAGGAATCCAACCACAACTCCCTGAGTCAGACTTGATTCATCTTAATTTATACTGAGTCTTTCTTTCCCCCAAACAATTTGCAAACAGCTCAAAAGAAAATCACAATGAAGAACCAAATGAAAATATAAAAACAAGAGAATTGAAGTTACTTGCCAAACAACATTTTGGTGCCAAGATAGAGGAGAGGATTTTAAATGAATTGAGCCAGTTGGAGGATTTAATATTTAGAAGAGACAGGACAGAAGCAGAGACAAAACAGGCAGGCACGTGTGTACACAGAGGAGGAACGGAGACCTCAGAAGACAGAGGAGACCTTGAGAAGAAAAGGAATTGCAAAGGAAGGTGGTGGGAAGGGAGGGGCGGAAAGAGCACAGATGCTGCCTTCCCCCTTCCCCTGTGCCCAGTAGAGACAGGGCTTTTGTAGCAGGAACCGCTTTTCCCTGAATATAGTCTCAAATGCTTTCCAGAGCTAAATTAGTAAATAATAGCAGAGGGCGAAAGCAATTAGGAGAGCAAAGAGATGCTTCAGGATGGAGATCTGGAACAAGAGGAGAGATTGATGAGGCAGAGCGATTGCAGACTCTCACACCCGGGCGGGCAAAGCTGGGTGAGGGTGGACTGGAGGCTGGGGCAGAGCTGGAGGAGCCAGGGGTAGCGGGGGTGGATGGCCAGAGCCTACCAAAGAGGGCCAATCTGGTGATGGAGGGAGGACCCCCAGGAGACTGGACTGAAAGAAGGAGATGCTCATGACTTAGAAAGCGTCAGCTTGGATCAGCGCAGGCTGAACTGCAGAGAACCATGAAACCCAGAGCTACTTGGGACACCTCACTACATCACCTCTGAAGGTAGTCAGTTGGTGGAGATGAGATGGGAGCCTTGATTTCCACCCACTCCCCACCCTCAGTCTCCCCAGCTTGTGTTATAATTACTAGAAGTACTGAAGAATCTTGAAGTCCCCGGAGTCAGAAATGCCAAAGGACATTGTGATCAGGCATGAGCTGATCCCCAGCATCCGGATCATGTGCTAATAAGAGCATCAGCCAAGAAAACTGCATCCCAGACCGAGTGGGAACAGTGACAACCAGGTGGCAGGAACAAGCTGGGGGCTTGGCGGGAGGATGTGAGAAACAGTGTGGTGAGCTTCCTCTGCTGGTGTGCAGTGGGGACAGTCTCTCAATGACAAGTACACGGCCTCACCCAGGGAAGAGTAAGCAGAGGACCCACAGGGTTCCTGGTGCTACGGTGCACCTGAGAGGTGGGGGATCCCCAGGGCCTCCATACCAGTTACAGTGCTCTCAGCTTCTAGTAATAGAAACCCTCGTTAAAATTCCCTGTGCAGAAAAGGTGGCATGGTACCACAGGGCATAGCAGGACTGCAGTGATGTGGTTGGAGACCCAAATCCTTTCCATCTCTGCTTGGTCACTCTTGGTGACAACTTCATGCTCAGGCTGGGGCCCACGAAGGCTGCAGCTGTTTTAGGCCTCTCCCTAGACACAGAAGTGTCCAAAGCAGGAGGAAAGACTGTTTCCTAGAACATGCTCTTGAGAAGCAGGCTTCTGCCTCCAGACCTTAGATCACCTCTTGTTGGTCAGAATTGGGTCTCATGTCCTGAATCACATCTTGGCAGTGGGGGATAAGAAGACTGGGACCCTCAGGCTCACCTGGGCCCTGGGGTGAGGTCAGCCTCCTCTTAAGCTCTTGGCAGTGAGGGGGGAGGACCCCTAAAGAAACATGGGGTGAGAGCAGAAGAAAGGGAGACATCACTGGGCTGATGGTTCTCAGCTGAGCTAATGTGAGGACAAACAGCCAGTGAGGCCAGTAGGCAAACTGGGGGAGGACTGAAACCAAGGGCATCAGAGGAGCCTGCCCACCATTCCTCCCTGGCCCTAGCCCAGGTATCCTGTGTTCCTATCTGCTGTGCAGAAGGTGACCATGTCTTGAAAAATTTGTCCCAAGTCATCCTGGGAATGTAGGCACAATGAACCTAATAGAGCAAAGATAACCTTGGCTTCTTCAGGGGAGCCCTGCTGGGCAGTGAGGGATGCAGAGAGAGGAGGAAATCAGACTGGACAAAGGGGTGTGGGCCTGCATTATCTTCTGAGGTGAGCTTGGGCAAGATAACTCCATGAGTCCTAGTATCTTTATTTTTTTTTAAATTGGCATATTATAATTTGACATAGTGAAGGGATCCGTTATTGCACATTCATACATGCACACATCATGACATTATAATTTGGTTCCACTTGTTTCTTCATTTGTCATGTGAGCATCTGACTGGTTGACTTCTAGGATCCTTTCCAACTCAGACACTGTGATTTGGGAAACTTTAGAGTGGAGAAAATAATTGGGATGCAAGGAAGAAAGTGGGACAGAAATTTATTTACAGTATCACTTGAATAGCCAAACTGAAGGTTCTAGAAGCCAATAGCAACAGGGGTAACTAGCTCCCCCTGAGGTAGGTAGGACAGGGAGAGAGTACAGTGTCCATTGTTTCCATATCTCGTTTTGGCAAAGAGATGTGAGAGACCCATTAATAAAAGAGTCACATGTGCCCAGGCAAAAATGAATTATGTATGAAAGACAAGGACTGTTGTAAGCATGGGGAGGAGCATCAGGTGCCATGCGAGTGAGCCTCAGATCAAATGAGAAAAGAGCTAAACAGCCAAAGGGAAGGGCAGTTGGACGGAGGAGAGAGAGAAGGTGATGGATAGGAGGGGGTCAGGAGGGTTCAGCCTGGCTCAGCCTGGCTCAGCAGGACCACAAAGGTCTCCTCTGATTCTGATCATGGAATCTGGTTACCTTTGTCTGCTTATTCTTCAGGTCATAGATGAATTCAGGACCAGGGGACAGAGAGGAGGACAGATGGAGCTGGGAAGGCAGTAGACTTGATGGAGGCAGAGGGGACTCATGGCTCTTTCGATGTATCTGGAGAGTGGGGGAAATGCTGATGTCTAGGGCACCTGCTAGGTTGTAGAGGCTGAATAAGAGAGGTGAAGAAAGAAAAGAAGCAAGGGAAGAAAGGAAGAAAGACAACACGAGAGAGAGAGAGAGAGAGAGGAGGGAGGGAGGGAGGGAGGGGCGAGGAAGAAGGGATTCTCTAGCCAGGTGGTTTTGCGGGTGAATGTGGACTGGAGGAGAGAAACTTTGTTGTCTGTTTTCCTTTAACTGTTTTTAAAGAGACTGTCCAAAATTGGCTCACCTCATTCCTATGATAAGCCTCCTGGCCCAACATGTAACAAAACTACAGGGAATAAGGCCATCTGTCCAGCCTGCTTCTGCCCTTGTAGCTCCCTGTTCTCACTGCTCCCCAGGGCCTGCGCTCAGCCAGCACGAGTTTCCTGAGCACCTGCCAACACCTGGCAGACCTGGGGGTGCAGGTCCCTGCTCTCAGGGATGCAGACCCCTGCACCTGCAGTTACAGAACACTTTTACAGGCTTGTGAGGTAGAGACTGCTTTGCCTATTTTATAGACTCGGAAGTGTCACTCACTTTGAGATGTTCAACAGGATGCCCAGGGCCACTCAGCACCCAAGGGACTGGGTTCTGGACTCTGAGTTAAAGTTCTGCTTTCAAGCTGTTTCCTCTGCTTTGCTATCTCATGCCACGTACACTTTGTGTGGAGGACTTGGAGAAACCCTAGGTAGTCTCCCTGCATTGGAGGGGCTAATGTCCTGGAGCCTGGCCAGGCAAGAGTCCAGTTGTAAGAAGTCTTCTGTCACATGGGAGAGCGCTCTGCCAGATCTTAGCGGGTAGTTTCCAGTTGAAAGAAGAGTCTTGGAAGGGCAGTACTGAATTGCCAACAGTGGGAAGTGCTGTGTCGTGTCCCAGTGAGATCGTGCATGGACGTCTGGCCCCTGTACTGTGTGGACCATAGAGGCATTTACACTTGGAAGGTTTTTCTGGTCAGGGACCTTGTGCACATTAATGCCGCACATTGTTATTTCCTCCTTACATTCCCCAAGGATGAAAGTTTCTGCTGTCACCGCCTCCGCCTGATCACATCAGTCTTCCCCAGAGGTGGTGCACATGGAGTTAACTCTGGGCAGATGTCAGCCAGATCTAAGTCAAGAAATATGTCTCAGGGCAAACCACCTGTCAGGCCCCATGCAAGAAGTCATGCAGCAAACAGACATTAAGGTCCTGTGTGTGCTCTGCCCTAGGGAGCTTGCATCCTAATAGGGAAAATGAAAATGTGGACACTTCCTTGGCTTAAGGCAATCCACAGCGTGACTCCGCCTACATGTATGATTCATGGCTTCCTCCTGACTTGCCATCTCCTGGACTTTGCTTCTGCATTGCCACTTCTGGAATGTAGTTCTCTCTCCCTGGCTACTCCCCACCACTACATGCAGTAATGTATGTACCCAAATCCTTCAGTGCTCCTGTCCAGCGTGGCAGGCCTCCGTGACATACTCTCTTGATTGCCCAGTCTTCTCTCTTTTTTTGGACCCCCACAGACTTTTGTGGGCCCATATCACTCATCACTCAATCTTCTGTTACCCTGATTGGTGTCTGTCTCCCTGCTCCTCCCTTTCCCATCCTTCTCTAATCTATCATCAGAGGAAGGGCTTCCTCATCTGAACTTACCTTGTGCTTCAAACATACTCATCACGTGGAACAGTACAAGCTAGACAGTAATTGTAGGTACATCTAAGAGGAAATAGCATCCTGAGGGGCTTCCAAGAGGAAGTGACCTTCCATTGAATGGGCTGGTAGAATGGGCTAAGCTGCGGGAGTGGCAAGGTTCCTTCCCTGTTCCTGAGATAAGCAGCCCCACCTCCTTCTTGGGAATTCCTGGGAACAATGGAAATTGTGATTTACCTGGAGAGAGAGAAAGGAGAGTAGAGTATATCCTTGAAGTCATTTGGAGCCCACTGGGGTAGTCTGATACTTCCATCCCAGAGAAGCCTGTGCCACCTTGCCTGTCTTGGATAAGTACCTGGACTGGCTGCAGAAGGGCAAGCCCGGGGACAGGGCGGTCCAAGGGCAAAAAAAATGTACCCTTATTTTCTCTTTCTTTTGCTTCCTCTTTTCTTCTTTCCTTTCTCCCTCTTTTCTCTCCACTCCCTCCCTTTTTTTCTATCCTGCCATCTCCTCTCTCTGCCCTGCTCTCTGCCTCTCCCAGCTGTCCTCGGCTTTGCTGTTTGACGCTGTCTATGCTGTGGTGACAGCAGTCCAGGAGCTCAATCGCAGCCAGGAGATTGGCGTGAAGCCCCTGTCCTGCGGCTCAGCCCAGATCTGGCAGCATGGCACCAGCCTCATGAACTACCTGCGCATGGTGAGGAGCAGCTGAGGGCCTGCCTTGCCCAGTTTGATGGGGTGGGATGCTTGGTTCAAGACACAAGAACTGCTGTGCTTCAGGCTTCCCAGTAAATCACAGTCCTGGGTAAAGTCAGCTGTGGTGGCCCAGTTGAGTGGTTCATGGGTTGCTAATGCCTAACACCCACTGAGAATCCTTGGCAAGTTTGTTCCTAAGGCAACGGTCCTTGAACCTTAGACTATTAAAGGTTCCTGAATGCCAGGCTTGGAACCCGGCCTCTCTGCTTAGCAGTGATTCCAGCAAAGCTGTGTACAGCTGGGGAAGACCCTCTGCTGGAGCCTGTGATCCCTCCAGGAGCTGCAGCCTTGAGCCTTCTGGCTCATTGCTGGGGTTTCCCATGTTGCTCCCCCTAGCTATGCTTCCTCTGGGAGATGGGCATGAATTTCTACCTACAAAGATGACATCTCTTGAAAGAGAGGCCTGGTGCAGAAGGTCTTGGTTTAGTGTTTAGACTCAGTTGCGGGGGCATGCTGGCTTCTTATAGGCCTGAGAGGTGGGGGTGAGCAGTACCCAAAGAAGATAAACGCTATTGACAGCAGGGCCCTAAAGAAGGGGCAGAGGGGACTCAGCTCAAGTTGGCATCCTGACTTGTATGAGCTGATATGATTGCTATGGGGTTATTGAATATTAAATGTGTATTTCCTCCT
>PVKS010005045.1:0-88077 GCA_004027875.1 Aplodontia rufa
GGGCTCTGTAACTTGGTTACATGGATTATTAAATAAAGTACCAAAATAATCACTTATGTTTTTTTATGATTCTTTTTTTGTATTTTTTATTTTATTTTTGAACAACCATACAAGTTTTTAACAAAATAATATAAAATGTGTATGGATTCTGGATATTGGAATTACCCCCAGGAGTGCCCCCCTCCAATTACCTACCCTTATCCCTCCCTTCCCCTTCCCACAATATCACTAAAAAAGGATTATTTTGTATAACATTACACCTTTTCTGGATTTAACACATGATAATAGACCAACTTTCTCACTGGCCAGGGTCTAGTCCCAACCTCCACAGATGAGTGGAGACAATCGACCCTTATTTCTCTGGGTTAAGCTGATTTTACTCAGCATGATTTCTTCCATAGCCATCCATTTACCTTCAAAGGCTCCAATATCATTGTTTCTAATTGCTGTGTAAAATTCCATGGTATAAATGTACCACAGTTTTTGGAGCCATTCATCCCGTGAGGGACATCTGGGTTGGTTCCATAGTCTAGCAATAGTAAATTGAGCTGCTATGAACATAGATATTGCTATGTCACTATAATGTGCTGATTCTAAATTCCCTGGAAAGATACCCAGGAGTGGAATAGCAGGGTCGTATGGTGGAGTCATCCCTAATTTCTTAAGGATTCTCCATACTGCTTTCCAGAGGGGCTGTACCAGTCTGCAGCTCCACCAACAGTGTGTTAGTGTGCCTATCTCTCCACAGCTCCTCCAGCATCTATTATTGTTTATTTTCTTCATTTTTGCCATTCTGACTGGTGTAAGGTGATATCTTAATGTGGTTTTCATTTGCATTTCTCTGGTTACTAGTGATTTAGAGTACTTTCTCATGTATTCATTAGCTTGATCAATGACCTCTGGTGAGAAGTTTCTATTTAGCTCTTTGGCCCATTTATTAATTGGGCTGTTAGTATTTTTGTAGTTGAAATTTTTGAGGATTTTGTAGATTCTGGATATGAGACTCTTGTCAGAGGAATCATAGTCCATGGTTCTCTCCATTTCCGTAGGAAACCTCTTGACTCTTTTGATTGTTTCCTTGGCAGTACAAAAGCTTTTTAGCCTTATGACATCCTATTCACTGATTTTTAACTTCACTAAAAATATGGAACGCTTCACGAATTTGCGTGTCATCCTTGTGCAGGGGCCATGCTAATCTTCTCTGTATCGTTCCAAATTTAGTATATGTGCTGCCGAAGCCATCACTCACTTATGTTTTTTTAAGAAGAGTTTTCTGAACAAAAAAATAATAAAAAGAATTAATGAAACAAATAGCTGGTACTTTGAAAAAATAAATAAGATAGACCCCTAGCCAATCTCACTAAAAGAAGGAGAGAAATGAAGCAAATCACTAAAATCTCCAATGAAAAGGGAGCTATCACCACTGACCCCATGGAAATCCAACAAATTATAAGATCATATTTTGAAAATCTATACTCTTCCATATTAGATAATATGGAAGAAATGGACAAATTTCTAGCCACATACAATATCCCTAAATTGACACAGGATGATATTGAATTCTTAAACAACCCAATAACAGGCACTGAAATCCGTATGGCAATTAAAAGTCTACCAAAGAAGAAAAGCCCAGGATCCGATGGCTTCCCCGCTGATTTTTGCCATGCTTTTGAGGAGGAACTAATTCCCTCTTTATTAAGTTATTTCAAGAAATTGAGAAGGAGGGAACTCTCCCAAACACTTTTTATGAAGCAATCATAATTCTGATACCAAAACCCAAAAAAGACACACCAAAAAAGAAAAATACAGGCCAATATCCCTGATGAACCTGGATGCAAAAATCCTTAATAAAGTTCTAGCAAACCATATTCAAAAACTTATCAAGAAGATAATCCATCATGATCAAGTGGGCTTCATCCCAGGTATGCAGGGCTGGTTCAATATACACAAAACAATTAACATAATACTTCACTTAAACAGAATTAAGGACAAAAACCATATGATCATCTCAATTAATGCAGAAAAGGCCTTTGATAAAATTAGCATGCTTTTCTGCTCAAAACTCTAGAGAAGAGAGTGATCAAAGGAACTTTTCTGAACTATGTAAAGGCTATATATGCTAAACCCTTGGCAAGTATAATACTAAACAGAGAAAAGCTGAAAGCATTTCCACTAAACTCAGGAACAAGACAAGGCTGTCCACTCTCACTATTTTTATTCAATATTGTTCTTGAGACCCTAGCTGGAGAAATAAGGCAAGAGAAAGAAATAAAAGGCATAATAATAGGAAGAGAGGAAGTCAAACTCCCCCTTTTTGCTGACAATATGATCCTATATCTGGAAGATCCAAAAAACTCCACCAGTAAATTGCTTGAACTTATAAACAGATTTAGCAAAGTGGCAGGCTACAAGATCAATACCCATAAATCAATAGCTTTCCTATTCACTAACAATAATAGGGCAGAAGAAGAAATTAGGAAATCAGTCCCATTCTCAATATCCTTGAAAAGAATAAAATACTTGGGAATTAACCTAACAAGCAAAGTCAAAGACATCTACAATGAAATTGGACATTGAAGAATGAAATCCAAGATGACTTGAGAAGATAGAAAGATGTTCGATGCTCTTGATCAGGCAGAATTACTATAATAAGAATGGCCATTCTGCCAAAAGCTCTATATAGATTCAATGCAATCCCTATCAAGATACCAATGTCATTCTTTACAGATATAGAAAAAGCAATTCTCAAATTCACTTGGAACAACAAGAAACCCAGAATAGCCAAAACATTACTAAGAAAGAAAGACAAAAGAGGTAGATTTGCTATACCAGATATAAAACTATACTATAGAGCTGTAGCAACAAAGACAGCATTGTACTGGTATCGAGATAGGAATGAAGACCAATAGAATAGAATAGAAGACCCTGAAACAAGCCCACAAATCTTTAAGCATCTGATTTTTGACAAAGGGGGACAAAATATAACAGGGAGGAGAGACAGCCTATTCAACAACTGGTGCTGGACAAACTGGACAGTCATTTGCAGAAGGTTGAAATTAGACCCTTATCTTTCACCTTGCATGAAAATCAAATTAAAATGGATCAAGGGTCTAGGAATTAAAAAAGCTACCTTGTAACTGCTGGAAGACAAATTAGGTCCAACACTCCAGCATTTGGGAGTAGGCAAAGACCTTCTCAACATGTCTCCTAAAGTGAAGGAAGTAAAGTCAAAAAATCAGTGAGTGGGATGCCATTAAGCTAAAAAGCTTTTGCACTGCCAAGGAAATTATCAAAATTGTCAAGAGACAACCTACAGAATGGGAGAGAATCATAGGCTGTGATTCTTCTGACAGGGGACTCATATCTAGAATCTACAAAATCCTCAAAAATCTCAACCTCAAAAACACTAACAACCCAATCAATATATGGAAACTTAACAGAGGACATTGAACAAGCCAGTGAATACATGAGAAAGTGCTCTAAATCACTAGTAACCAGAGAAATGCAAATGAAAACTACATTAAGATTTCACCTCACGTCAGTCAAATTGGCAAAAATGAAGAAAATAAATAATAGATGCGGGAGGGTTTGTGGAGAGATAGGTACGCTAGCACACTGTTGGTAGAACTGGAGACTGGTTCAGCCCCTCTGGAAAGCAGTGTGGAGAATCCTCAAAAAACTAGGAATGAGCCCACCATATGATCCTGCTATTCCTCTCCTGGGTATTTTTCCAGGGGATTTAGAATCAGCACATTATAGTGACACAGCAAAATCTATGTTCATAGCAGCTCCATTTACAATAGCTAAATTATGGAACCAACCCAGATGCCCCTCACTGGATGAATGGATCAAAAAACTGTGGTACATATGTGCCATGGAGTTCTACTCAGCAATTAGAAATAATGATATTGGAGCCTTTGAAGGTAAATGGATGGCTATGGAAGAAATCATGCTGAGTGAAGTTAGCCTAACCCAGAGAGTCAAGGGTCGAATGTCTTCATTCATCTGTGGAGGCTGGAGCTAGACCCTGTCCAGTGTGAAAGGTGGTCAACTCTCATGTATCAAACCCAGCAAAAGTGTAGACAAACACAACCTAAGGCATTCATAGAGATGTATTGGGAAGGAAGGAGGAAGTGGGCAAGGGGGAGGGGCAAGGGTGGGAAATTAGGGGGGCTGGGGGGCACATCTAATTTTCAGAAAGTATACATATCATATTGTTTCATTGGAAACATTTTTGATTGCACAACAACTAAATTTCTTTTTTAAAAAAAGGTTTCTCTGAGAGTAGTGTTTAGATAGACTGCAGGAAAGAAGAGGCTATAAAAATCAGGGAAATCCAAATCAGTTTTGTAGATAGAGATGATAGTGGAGTATGGCTGGTATGTGTAATGATAGTAGGTGATAGTTTCAAGAGACATTTAAGAGATTAAATGGAGCTGGATTGGAATGGATAGATACTGAGAGAAGGGAAATGTGATGGTGATGTCTGGGACTTTGGTTTTCATTTAGAATGCTTGGTGTTTCCTGTACTTAATTAGGAAATCCAGAAGAGAACTAAACTGGAGGGTGGGTAGTGTATGACAGAGTTTAATTTGGGAACTATTAAGTTTGGGGTACCTTTGAAAATTTCAAAATGGATGTCAAGTACAATGATATATGTTTCTGGGGCTTTGATAAAATAGCTGAACTTAAGACATAAACATGGTAATCATTCCAAGCAGACAGTTTAAATAAGCTTGCATATAAGAACACACATAGTGAGAGAAAGGGTTGGAATATTGTCTTGAGAAATCCTGATGTTTAATAGGTGCCAGGAATTTGTAGTGGACATATGTTCCTTATGCATTTCCAGAATTCATAGCACTTCTGTTTTTGGAGGGAAATTATATTTTCCTTGGGGAAAAGTAATAACCTAAGTAATTTGTGTAGAACTACCTCATTCCTTAAATCTTGGGCTGCAAAATAATGACTAGGCCAACTAAAATATTTTGGCCTCAGGCCATAGTGACTGGTATGGAGATAGATCCTTGATTCATGTAAGTCTAACCTTGAGAATCCAGCCAGGGTTTTTAATGGACCAATTGGAAAAAGGTACATTTTTTCACTTGGGGTTCTAGAAAGATATAAGATTGGAGCATCTGGTAGACATCTTTGCTACCAGTGGGGGACATTCTGGCCTAGATTGGAGTACATACCACGAAAACAGGGTGGAGAGAACATGAAATCTGGATAGTGATGAGTACCATCAAGTCCAGTAAAGCAAACAGTTCTCAATGAAGACATTTTATAATCAATCTTGCTCAATCCTGCCCTTGAGATTCTATTTAATTAAATCCATTGGTGTCAAGAGTCCTCATATAAAAGAGAATGACTTACAAATGATACTGAGAATTCCCAGGATGGTGTGATGTTATTGAAATCAAAGAAATGCCTAGAGTAAAAGAAGAATCAGCAGAATCAAATGGAAATCTGTCATTTCCCCAAATCCATATGGTTGCCTTAAATATCCCTTTAGAATCTGGCTTTGGCCTTTTCCCCAGTCCAATTTTTATTTATGTTCTTGTCTATTACTTCACTTCCTGGAATGAATCTGCCTGGCAAAATGCTGTTCCTCCCACCAGATTCTTACTTCCTATGGGGGCCAATTTAGATCCTCATGCCTTCTTCAAACCTCAGCAAGAATGTTATTTCATTAGTGTGAGTGTCCCTGATTCTGTAGCATGTACTGTTGCACGAGATAGGGTTACCTTGCAACTATACTAGAGCAGATCTCTGTTTGTCTTCTGGGGTGCTTGAAGTCCTGTCATGGTAAGAATGGAATGGACTTTGTAATGTGCTATTTAAAGATAACATTCCCCAGGAAGCAACCTGTAATAGCTTGTCTACCTTATTTAGAGATGTATAGATAAATAGTTTGCACCTAGTTTGAGTTGCCATGGCTTAAATATGGTTTGAGTATTCCCCTGAAATTTCATGCCCGGGAAGCTTGTCCTCTGGGTAGCGATGTTGAGAGGATGTGAAACCTTTAAGAGGTGGAGACTAATGGAAAGTCACTTGGGGTCCTGCTTTCAAAGAAATCAAGGTATTTCTCCAGGGTACTGTGGTTAGTTCTCATAAGACAGTTGTTTTAAAAGCCTGAGTATGGCCCACCCAATCTCTTTCTGACTTCCTGTTTGGTGTTGTGTGCTCTTCCTCTCACACATGATCCTGTTTTTTCTGTTGACCATGAGATGATGCAGTCAAAGAGGTTCTTCAACAGAGCCTGCCCCATGGCCATTTGGAATTTCAGTATCTAAAACCATGATCCATATAAACCTCTTCTCTTTATAAAGTTAGTTTGCCTCAGGTATTTCACTATAGCCATGAAAAATAGACCACTAATGGATGCACATTATACAACCTAGGTTTAATTTCATGGCTAGTAGGTATAAAAGATGCCCTCAATAAGGGGCTGGAGATGTGGCTCAGTGGTAGAGTTCTTGTCTGGCATGTGCAAGGTCCCAGGTTTGGTCCCCAGCATCACATACACAAATAAATAAGTGAAAACAAAAAACCAGATGGAAAAATTAACTCTCTTTTAAGAAAAAGTGGAGGGGAGGCGATTTTCCAAGATGGCAAGCTGCAGGAAGACTACTTCTCATTTGACTCAAGTGGTGGGATGAAAAACTCCAAGACAGCTCTATTGCTGCAAGGTGTTTTTAGAGGAAAAATCATTGCTGGAGCATACTACCAGTTGGGGAGATTTTTGGAGGATAAGATATTTGGGTGCAGCAAGTGGAAAAGAGGGATTGTATCTGTCCCAGTCAGGCCATGGCAGCTGTGACCACAATTGCTCCCAATTGGTAAGGGGGTCGGGGAGGAGCTGAACTATAATAATGTGTGATATAATCTGCCTCAGAGAAGCTGAATTCTATAAGGAAACATGCATTGGGCCCACCTAAAGACAACCGTACTGCACCTCCACTGAGTAAAGGGAGAATACTGTCTCTTACCTGCCTACAAGGAGGAGAATCAGGAGTCATTTTGAACAGACTATCCAGTGGGAGGGAGTCAGTATTTCACAGACAATTTTGCCAGGAGCCAGCCATGGTTCAGAGGCTGAACCTGGAAGAGTGGGCATAGGACAAGCCCAGACTTCTCTTAGCTCAGGGGGATTCAGGTTAACAGAGTGCAGGGGAGCCAAGATCAGCCCTGTCCACTCCCACTCCCAGACAGAAGGCTCACATGATAAGCTAAGGTGGGGATAGGACCACTCAAGAGACCACAGTCTGAGCACAGAAAACCGGGAGGGACTGTGTGTGACCAGCAGAGGGAGCATTGCTCTGCATTCAATCTCTGAGTGTAAAATCTGAGAAGTCTCCTGAGTTTCAGCCTTCCAGGGAGGCTGGCAAAGGCCAGCCCTCAGGGCATTCATTAACCCAATCTCTTCAGTTTCCACCCAGAAAGCCCAGGATACTGAGCTAGACATCTAGTCATCTACTTGAGATCATATAAATCCAGGTTGAGAGACCCTGCTAACAAAACACAGGTGGAAAATGAACACCTGCTCCCAACATGTAGAGAGGCAAACTCAGTGAACATAGTTCAAACTTTTCATTAAGAATCTTTTCCCCCCTATTTTTGACACACGTCAAAAATTTGTGTGCCATATGGAGAAGTTGATTTGTTCATGGACATATAAACACACTAGCTGTTTGTTTTGTTTTGTTTTTTGTATTCTGTTTTTGCTTTTTTTCACTTTTTTCCTGTTTTTTTTTCTTTTACTCCTTTCTCTTTTTCCTTATTCTTTTCTTCTGTCTATACTCCCTTCATTCCTAAGCATTTTCTTCAATGTAAATGTTTATCCTTATCCTGTCTGCTGAGGGTTGGGACTTTGATCTGTACATTTAGTATTTGAATTGTGTTGTGCCTCAGTTGCAAAGTTTTCCTCTACTTCCATCTACTCTTTCTTATGGTATTGCCCAAATTCTATTAATATCTCTTTCACTCTTCCTCTACTTGGGTACTTCTGTCTCTTCTCCCTCTGTTTGCTTTCTTTTTTCCAGCAACTCCTTTACTAGGATCCTCTACTTCTCTCTGTTCATGCTTGGATATTACAACCTCCTCTCTAACTTCCTCTTACATTCCTTTCTCTCTCAGGTGTCTTTGTGCTTATCACCTCTTGGTTTTAATTATTTTATAAAATTTGATCCCCCATCATTACTGCTGTGAAACTATTACTACTATGAATGCCAGACTCAATAACTATTGTATGCTTTTAAGCCTGATATAAATGATAGTTGAATACTATTGTCACCAAAAGTAATTGCTAACCTTGTTATTTGTTTCATAGGTGGAAATTAACATTGTAATAGATATAGTTGGTACTAAGTAACCAATTTAATATTTATTGTAAGCATTGATTGTTCATATTGATGGTTTCCCATTAGATGATGAGGAGCTGGAAATCTTAAGGGACACTAATAGTTCATAGGTTAGGGATTTGACTGCTGAACTCAACTTCCCTGACAATACCCCAACCTCAATAAGGAACAGGACAAAACTGCTAATTCAGCAGCAAGGATCCAAAGAGGAATAGCCACAAAGAGATTTCAAGCCATGTCCCTTGGTGCTGTCCCAAATGTCAAATCCAGTGAAAATCCTCAGAACAAATAAGATCATTGCTCACAATAGCTCAAACACAAAATAAGAAAACAACAGCAAAAAAAGGAATCTTCTAAATTTATGAAGGGAAAAGAAGCCCATGCTTGGACCCCACCCACAGCCACAGATGCCCAGGACTCTGGTCCTGCCCTGGTAGGCACACTGGATACCCCCAAGGACTCTGGCCCGAACACCACCCAGCAGTTGTACACACCCACCAGGTCCAGATATATTGGGCCTATCACCACCATCAAGGATCGCAGGTCCCAGCACAGCGCACATGCTGGTCTGTTCCAGGCTGCCCTGCACCTCTGGGACCCTAGGACCCAAGAACACACCCTTAACACGTAGCTTCAACAATGCAGCAAGCTTCCCAGCAACCCCACCAGGTTGCAAAAATCTGAGTCCTGGAAACTAAATCCAAAAAGTAGAACAAAACAAGGCTCCAGGCAGAAGTGGCTTTGTGGAAGGAGGTGGTCATCAGAGATGTAGTGTTTGGCCTCACCCTCTGACATGCAAGGAAGAAGCACTCAGAGACATGTCTTGCTTCCAAATAGGGAACCCCAATTCGAAGATCCAGAAGAAGATTATCAAAGAAGAGGAGTCAAACTAGAAAAGGTTCACCACAAACCCACAACTCCCCTGCCAAGGAGCCCGTGGACAGGTGCAGGATGAAAACCTAGAACAAAAAATCAATGATCTGATTACTAAAAGGAACAATGAAGTAAAAGAATATTTAATGAAGGGACTAAGTGAGAAAACTCAAGAGATGAAAAACTATTAGCAAAGAAATAAGCATACTGAAAAAGAAGTAACACAGCTAAAATCTGCAGTCAATCACATCAGAGGAATGATGGAAGAATTTAATAATAGGCCAACTTCTATAGAAAACAGTACCTCAGCTGTTGAAGAACTTCCAACAATGAGGATAGGCTGATTAAGCTTGAATGCACTTTTGACAAAAATAAAAACAAACAAAACAAACAAAAAATCCCTCACAGAACATAATCAGAATTTTCAAAATATCTGGGATGAAATCGGAAGAAATAATATAAGAGTAATTTGGATACAGGAAGAAATTGAAACACAAACAAATGGGATAAGGAACATTCTCAAGGAAATACTTAAAGAAAAAATTTCTCATATCAGAATAGAGTAAAAAATGCTCATTGATGAAGCATGTAGGACACCCAATAGGCCTAACCAAATAAGAAGCTCACTGAGTCACATCATATTCAAAATATGCAACAGGGAAGTCAAGGAAAGAATATTAAAAGCTGTAAGAGAGAAATGCCAAATAATAGTCAGAGGCAAACCTATAAGGACCACATCTGACTTTTCAGCCCAGACACCAGATGCAAGAAGATCCTGTAAGGAGATATTTCAATGTCTGAAAAATGTCCCCGAAAATACTATACCCAATAAAACTCAGCTTCAAATTTGATGATGAAATAAGAACATTTCATGATAAGATCAAACTTGTAGCATTCATGAACAGAAAACCAGCATTACAAAGAATCCTGAAAGATGAACTCCAGATAGAAGAACAATCAAAACATTCCTCAAAACTTACAAATAGAGGAAATTCAATTGCTCCAATTCAAATCCTAAATAGGAAGAACAATGTAATCCCAAAGTCAGCAGAAAATAGAGCTGAAATCAATGAAAGAGAGAACAACAACAACAACAACAAACAACAAAACTAATTGACAGAACAAAGAGCTTGTTCTTCAAAAAAATTAAACTGTAGAGTCCTGGCCAATCGCACTAAAATAAGGAAGGAATTGAAGCAAATCAACAAAATCACCAATGAAAGGGGAGCAATTGCCACTGACCCCATTGAAATCAGATTATCAGAACATGTTTTGAAAAACTATACTCCTCTAAATCAGATAATCTGGAAGACATGGACAAATTTCTAGACATGTACAACATCCCCAAATTGACACAGGATAACATTAAAATCCTAAACAGCCCCAAAACAGGCTCCAAATTCCATACAACAATTAAAAATCTTTCAAAGAAGAAAAGCTCAGGACCCTCATGGATTCCCTGCCGAGTTTTACCTGTAAGTAGAAGCTAACACCTCTCCTTATTAAGCTAATTCAACAAACTGAAAAGGAGATAATCTCCCAAACACTTTTTAAGGGGCAACCGTATATCTTATAACAAAATCCAATAAAGACACATCACAAAAAGAAAACTCCAAACCAATATTTTTTAAAAAAAATTTTATTAAGTAGTTATTATAAAATATAAATGCATATAAAGCAACAATATGATATGCATATATTCTTAAACCAGAATTACCCCCAAGTTGCCCATACCCCATTCTCTTGATTCTTTTATATTTTGCCCTTATCAGTGATATAAATGCTTGGATTGTGAATTTCCCAGAATTAAATTATTTCATAAATATTATTTGGATTCTCAGGGGGGTGAAGATTATGCTACATTGTTGATTGTCTCCCTAGATCCTCCCTATTTTCCTTCCCTCTCCTCTCTATCCACCCATGCCCTCCCACTCCCCCCTGCATATCTATGGTTGCCTTAGACCCAACATAGACCAATAGTCTTGATGAACATTGATGCTAAAATCCTTGATAACATTCTAGCAAATCACATTCAAAAATACATCAAGAAGATAATTCACCATGATCAAATGGGCTTCATTCCAGGTATAGAAGGCTGGTTCAACTTATGCAAATTAATAAATGTGATTCATCACTTAAACAGAATTAAGGTAAAAAACCATACAATCATCTCAATTGATGCAGAAGAAAGCCTTCAATAAAATCCAGCACACATTTATGCTCCAAACTCTAGAGTAGATAAAGATCAAAGGAACTTATCATAATAATGTAAAGGCCATATGTGAAAAACATATATACACAAGCTTTTATCATACTAAATGGAGAATAGCTGAAAGCATTTCCATTAAACTCAGAAACAAGACAAGGTTGCCCACTCTCACCACTTTTATTCAATATAGTCCTTGAGATGCTTGCTGGAGCAATCAGGCAAGAGAAGGAAATCAAAGGGATTAGACTAGGAAGAGGGGAAATCAAACTATCCTTATTTGCTTAGAAAATGATCTTATATCTGAAAGATCCAAAAAAACTCCACCAGAAAAATGCTTGATCTTGTAAACAGATTTAGGAAAATAGTAGGCTACAAGATCAATACCCATAAATCACTAGCTTTTCTACACAGTAACATAGTAGGGAAGAAGAAGAAATTGGGAAATCAGTCCCACTCACAATATCCTCTAAAAGAATAAAATACTTGGGAATTAATCTAACAATGGAAATAAAAGACCTCTATAAGGAAAATTATTGAACGTTGAAGAAAGAAATTGAAGACCTGAAAAGATGGAAAGTTGTTCCATGTCCTTGGTTAGGCAGAATTAATTAAAATGGCCATTCTGCCAAAAGTGTTAGACAGATTCAATGCAATCCACATCAAGATACAAATGTCATTCTTATATAGAAAAAGCAATTCTCAAGTTCATTTGGAACAACAAGAAACCCAGAATAGCCAAAACATTAAAAAGCAAGAAAGACAAAATAGGTGGATTCACAGTACCAGATCCAAAACTACACTATAGAGGTGTAGTAACAAAAACAGCATGATACTGGTGTCAAAATAGGAATGAAGACCAGTGGAATAGAATAGAAATCTCTGAGACAAATCCATAAATCTTTAAACTTCTGATGTTTGACAAATGGGGTCAAAATATAACATAGAGGGGCTGGAGTGGTAGGTCAGTAGTTATAGCACTTGCCTTGCATGCACAAGGATGTGGGTTTGTACCCCAGCACCACCTGCACAATGAAGTGTCAGAGTAACAAAGGCCATGTGAAAAACTAAATAAAACTAATTCTCTCTTTCTCTCTCATTGTCCCTCCCTTGATTATATATATATATATATATATATATATATATATATATATATATATATAAGAAATGACAGACTATTTAACAAATAGTGATGGACAAACTGGTCTTCCATTGCAGGAAGTTGAAATTAGATCTTATTTCTCACCTTGCACAAAAATCAAATAAAAATGGATCAAGGAAGTAAGTATTAAACCAGCTACCATATAATTCCTAGAAAAAAAAATAGGTCCAGTAATCCAGCATTTGGGAATAGGCAAAGACCATCTCAATAATTTTGACTCCCAAAGTGAGAGAATTAAAGTCAAGAGTTAACAAGTGGGATGCCTTTAAATTAAAAAACTTTTGCTGACCCAAGGAATTGATAAAAATGGTGAAGAGAGAACCTACAGAATGGGAGATAATTGTGGCCTGTGATTCCTTTGGCAGGGGACTAATATCCAAAATTTATAAAGAACTTAAAAAATGTAATATTTAATATCAAAAGTACAAACAATCCAATTCATAATTGGGCCAGAGAGAAATTTCTCAACAGATAAAATCAAGCAAGCCAATGAATACTTGAGAAATTTTCTAAATCACTAGTAATCAGAGGAATGCAAATCAAAATTACATAAAGATCTCATCTTGCTCCAGTCAGATTGGCAAAAATGAAGAATATAAAAACAAATGCTGGAAGCATTGCAGGGAGATAGGAACACTAACACACGGTTGGTGGAACTGCAGACTGGTACAGCCCCTCTGGAAAGCAGCGTGGAGAATCCTCAAAAAATTAGGGATGAATCCACCATATGATCCAGCTATTCCTCTCTTTTTTCCCAGATAAGTTAGAATCAGCACTTTACAGTGACACAGCAAAATCTATATTCAAGGTGTCTCAATTTATAACAGGTAAATTATGGAACCAACCCAGATGCCCCTCACTGGATGAATGGATTCAAAAGTTGTATTCAAAAGTTGTGTGTGTATACATGTCAGAACCCACTGACAACCATGCTTCAGGGCAGATGGAGAATGCTAAAAGACAAGACAGACACACACACAAGGGGCTACGATCGTAGGGTCAAAAGACAGAGTTTATTGTTACAGCTCTTCTTATACAGCTCCACACATCTTGTTATACATTAACGTTTGCTCCATAGTTACAGCTACAGAGTATCTTAACAAGATCCAAAGTAAAAGGCTTCTTTACTACACACACATAAATCTCTTGGAATGTTTGCTATACTTGAGAACTCAATGGCCTCTGATAGCTCACGTCCTCCCTGACTAGTTTCTAAGTGCATCACCGGTCTGGCAGCTATGTGCATAAGTGCACATTCCTTAAATGTTAGGAGTTTGTGGGACTGAAGTTCCCCCCCCACACACACACAGACAATGGACTTCTACTCAGCAATCAGAAACAATAATATTGCGGCCTTTCAAGGTAAATGGATGGCAATGGAAGAAATCGTGCTAAGCAAAGTTAGCCAAACCCAGAGACTCTAAGGTCAAATGTTTTCCTTCATTCATTTGTGGAGGCTAGAGCAAACCTAGGTTGGGTAAAAGGTTGTCAGACTCATGTATTAGACACAGCAAAGGCATAGCAATGCATAATCTTGTGGAACCATGGATGTGTTGATGGGGAAAGGGAGGAGAGAAGAGGAAGGGGGAGAGGGGAGAGGTAGGAAGGATAGGATGGGATCTAGGGAGATAATCAACAATGTAGCATACTCTTTACCTCCCACCCCACGAATCCAAATAATTCAAATAATACAATATAATAATACAAATAATAAAAGTAATACAAATAATACACTAATATAAATGCAATCATTATTAATTCTGGAAAATTTATAATTTAAATATGTTTATCAGTTGTAGGGATGAAACATAGAAGAATCAAGTGACTGGGTTGTGGGAAATGTGGTTTAGGAGCAAATGTATATCATATTGTTACCTTACATGCATTTATGATTGTACAATAACTCAACTTCTTAATAAAAAGTTTTAAAAAGCTCCCTCAATGAATATGTGCCTGGGTTCCAAGTCATCTTGACGTTCTATAACCTGAAAATGAAGTGTGTCCCATCCTGAACGACTAAAGTTAGACCAAAGGCTAACTTTCCAGGCTATGCCTGGAAATATCAGACCCCTCTGTAGTTTTTTTCTCTTTGTCCTGCTGTATCTTCTTCTTCAACTATGTTAAACCTTAACATAAATGCACTCATTCTTTTGAATCTTGCAGTAATCCTCTATTATCTACCCCTGTGTAATTGCCACGTGTATTTTATGATTCTTCTACTAAAACATGCCTCTTCAACCAAATCAAGCTCCGTGGGGGCATGGCCATGTCTGGTTTTGCCAGGTTTTTCACCTGATATGGCAGTGTTTGATACATGATATATCAGGATCCAACCAGGGAAAGAGAAGCCACTCTGAGTTCTGACAGAAGGGGAGTAAAAGTATGGATTTCGTTGCACAGGTGATGGAAAAGGCTGAGGGGTCACCTATCGCACAGTGACACAGTACATATGCTAAAAACAAAGAAAGCTGGTCCCATCCCTAGGTTGGAGAGAGAGTGGGTGGTGCTAATAGTCTCACCTGGTGGATGCTGGAATTACAGCTGCCCTGTCAAGGGGGAGCTGATGGGTTAGGTGGGGAGACAGACCCAGCTATTGCCTAGGATGCTGCCAAAGGCAGAGAGAAAAAAGGTGAATTAGCCTGGTGTTATGTTTTAGAGAGGTTATGTGTGAGACAATGTCAGAACATTCAGACCTGAAATGATTGGATAATGAGAGTGGTAACCTAACCAGTGGATTAATCCACTGATTTGGATTAAGTGGTTGGTAACTGTAGACAGGTAGGGTGTGGCTGGAGGACTTATGTCAATGGGGGCATGTCTTTGGGGTTTAAAATTTATTCCCGGTGAGCAGAGCTGTTTCCTTGTTGCCCTGGGACCTGAGCTGATTTCCTCTGCGAGGCACTTCTGCCATGTTATTCTGCCTCTCCTCAGGCCCAGGGCTATGGAGTTGGCCAACCCGGGATTGAACCTCTGAAATTCAGTCGAAATAAGCTTTTCCTCCTCCTCTTGTTAGGTCTTTTGATTGTAGTGATGAAAAGCTGACTAAAACACCTGCCTTCTCTTCTCCTTCTTTTGCTCTCCTCTCTGTGTCTCCTTTGTCCAAATCCAGCTGGAGGACAGATGATACAAAAACCAGGGAAATGCAATCTGGATGAATTATTCCCCTGTGATGTGCCACATGAAAGAGCAATGAACAGACCTTGGGTTTTCATTACCAGTGCTCAGTAAATACATGCTGAGGAATGAATAAAACTACACCGTGTGCAGAAGAAGGGTTGCTGATTGAGTCTTTATTTCAGAGGTACCAGCCTTTGGCAGCTTGGAAGGTCTCAATCTATAGCAGAGATGTATAGATTAGTAGACTCTACTTGGGGCAGAATCTACAAAATCTAGAAGTACTTGGTCTGCCTAGCTGCTCTCCTTTTGTGACAGTTCTGTTGCTGATCAATCCTCCTCCCCCTTCTGGATGACACTTTTCTTTTCCTTTTTTTTTTTTTTTTTTAGCTAGGAAATGTATTGCTTTAGCTTGGGGTCCTTTCAGACGTATCAATAATACTTTGATTTACTCATTTTATTCTTTACATGTTGACTTTATCATTTAAATTTTTAGAAGGGAATATTTATATCTCTCACTTCTTACTTCTTTAGGAGGGGAGCCTCAGTGAAGTCTCAATTACAAACACCATAATATCTCTCAGGTTTTTAGAGAAACATATGACTATTTCAAGTCTTCTTACAAAAACATCATTAAAGCTATGAAAAACAAATCTTTTTGTGTATTACTTCCTCTTCAAAGTCTTACTGAAGATTAAAAGGAAATATTATCATTAATCCTGAACAAATACACATACACATATCCCACCTCACACAATACTCAACTTTTTATCTAGGATAAAAGAGATCTCTAGTGAGTTCCAGAATGTTAACAGAATATTCAGTTCTTCCTTATGACCCAGATAAAATTCATGATGTAGTAACAACTACCTAAGGATCTGAGAATGTTAATGAGAGTTTATTTGATCTGCACAAGTGCCCCATCTACCTTTATTTGTAAATTTCCCTTAGGATCCATTGTTAAAGAAAAACAAATCCACAAAAATATACATTCTGTGCAGATAGTTTAAAAATAACATAGTTCAGATGACTGTTTACTTCAAATTTATGCCTCTGTATAGAAGGTATCTGAATTCCCCCTTTTCTTTCTTTTTACACCACCCTTCTGAAAAATAAGGCACAGACTGAGTTCCTCTCTTGGGTATCCTTCATGGCTACGTAGTGAATTTCCTAAATTGCAAATTCAATAAAAGTTGCTCAACTAACTTCACTGAGGCTGATTCATTTATATTCATTAGACACAATCTTATCCTGAGAATGGGGCTGAGGCTGAATGCTTCTGTTTATAATTTTCATGTTTATAATTTGCAATGATTAATAATGCTCAAGTTTGAAGAAACAGTGCCGGTGGGATCTGTGAATTACTTTCCCCTTTCAGGTAGTTGCTGAATCAGTTCTCATTGCTCTTCTTGCTCATTCTTCATCTATATTCTTAAGAATCAGTAAGTCAAGTTTGGAAGTTTGCAAAATATTTTTTTTTGAAGGGAAGGAATACTATGCAAAATGATTGTAGGGAATCACCTTCTAAAATTTTATGCACCCAAACTTTGCACCCTAAAGCACATCATTGGTAGCAGATCCCATTGGTACCCATCACAAATCTTCTTTGTCAACTGGCCTACTCTGCTCATCTGCTGTGGTCAGTAGCTCACAGCAGTTTCTTTCTCTGGAGGATAGCCTTTGGCTGATTGGAGTCACTTTGCCAGTCAGCTGGGTGATAGTGGTGACAAGAAGCTAGCTTGTTATGTATGCAGGAGTAACAGCCCAGCCTGCTTCCTGCTGAGCAGAACAGCTTGTAAGGTACAACTCATCCTTCACAGCTACCCAGGCAATAATGAGTCTAAGGCCAACTCCCTCTTGAGATAGCACCCCTGCCTTTGTTCTTTCCAAGCTTAATCCTGCTTCCCTCATTACCTGTCACATTTTTCCTGGGGCTGTTCCCTCCATAAATCATTTGAACTAGAGGATCCCTGTGTCAGCCTCTATTTCTAGGGAAGTTTTTCAATTACCTATTTAAATTCCAGCATAAACTGGTTAGGTTTTAGAGACAAAAATAATTTAAAAGGTAAACCTTTGGGCCACTACCAATTGGAATTACTACTACTGGAATAAGTGACTAGCTCTCATAGTAAATAGGTACTCAGTACTAGAAACTAGATAAACTAGATTAACATGTAGATCATGTGTCTATGTGTTTAAGCCTCTTTACTGATAGTGAATCTGCTTCACAAACCTTTACCGTGCTGATTTTCCAGGTCTAGGTCCACATCTCTTAGCCTCCTTTTGTTTTTTCTTTCTGCTAGAGACTGAAAGGTGGCTAAAAACAAACCACTTTTTGAGCTCCAATTATGCCAGGCACAAAATTAGTAATCCTAAAGATGTCACTCCGTTTGACTGTCACCAGTCCAGAAAGAGCATTTCATCATCCTGACTTTATAAATTAGGACTCAGTGACCATTTGGAACTTGACTCATAGGCATGCAACTATAAATTAGTAGAGTGTGGATTCAAATCCAGGTTTACTGACAAGACCCACACTGCTACCCAGTGTACAAGGTGTTAAATTAGAGATAAATGCCTTTTGCTATGCTATGTACACTCCCCCAGCTTCTGCATGCTTCCCAGTCAATACTTCTTACCATGACCTCCCTAGAATTGCCCCTGAGCTCTGGCATAGCCTCTCCAGCATTCCTTCCACTGGTAGCTATAAACTGACTGATACAGGAATCCGGAAGCACAGCTCCTTTGCTGATGCTCCAAAGCACTCATGGGCTGCTTGGAAGCTAGGGCTTCATCTGATAGCTCACCCTTGTGTGACTTCTTTCATTTACCTATCCTATTTCATTCCTTTCACACAACAGTGCTGTACCCTGGGAGCACACTCTCCTCCTATCACATGCTCCTGAATTCTTGGTTCAGCATCTCCTGCTGGGGGAATCTTCATTGAGGTAACACATGAAAAGGATTAAAACAAGAAAATACTAGTGAAATCACTCTGGTATTCTGAACTTCTGTGTCAACTAGTATGTCTTCCTCTTTTAAAATAAGTTTGGTTTTTTTGGTTACAAAGTCAGACATGTTGATTGTAAACAAAGAAAAATAGAAGATATAGTTCAATCAGAACAAAACAATGTAAACTCATTCATAATTCTAAAACTTAGAAAAATTACTATCTGCATGTTGCGTATTTACAAGTTGAGGTTATTGTACATACTATTTACAACGTAGTTTATTCATTTATCATCAGCACTGTCTTTGTATGGCAAGAAAACTTTGCCTATAAAATATTGTTTATGCTTACACAGATTTCTGTACTATAATTTTGGGAGGTGGGAACAAGTTCCCACATGATGCTAATACTGTTGGTCCATGGTCCACTCATTAAATAGCACTGATGTTTTTACAGGCTATTGTTAGAACATTGACTTTGCTATAAAGTTTCAGCAATAAATGCCAAATACACCCAGTTACTTGAAAAGTGCCCCTCACAGTTTCCATTCAAACATGTTGCTGAGCCTCTAAAACGAATCCAAATATTTCATTAATGGGACAAGAGGTTTAATAGGACCTGACCTTAACATTTTCTCTGAGCTGTTGCTTGCAAATGCTTGAAGGTGATCACAGGACAGCACTATACATCAAGCTGACACTCAGAGAATGGACTCACGAGGGTGAAAACAGTGCTACAGCCTCTGAAGATCTACTGCTGCAAATTTATTTTCCTCATTACTAAATAAAACCATTTTTGTAAGCATTTTCCTTCACATTCAAGAAATAAAGAATTCTCTAGTTATTTTTGGAAGCAAAATGCCTTTTTACCAGGAGTTTATTAGAAGGGGTTTCCATGGCCAAATCAGGGACATTTAAGCCTCAAATTAATAATGATAGTAAAAAATTATATAGGAGAGGAGAAACTTTTCTTCTACCCTCTCTTTTTTTCTTTTTTAAAGAGAAAGGGACAGTGAGAGAGACAGAGAGAGAGAGAAACAACTTTATTTAGTTTTTCACATGGCCTTCATTGCTCCAACACTTAGTTGTGTACGTGGTACTGGGGTTTGAACCTGGGTCCTTGTGTTTGCCAAGCAAGCGCCGAAACCGCTGAGCCACCACTCCAGCCCCTCTTCTACCCTCTTAAGTTCAGCATTTGGGGCCCATGAACAAAACTGACAAAAGGCAGATAAACAGGAGAAAAGTTTATTTATATGTGCAATGTGCGCGCACTCATTGTTATATACAGTGATGAGTAACTCAATGGGGTGGTTAAAATTTGTGATTTCTATATCGTCATCACATTATTTTCCATAAACATGTACAATTAAAATAATGACAATTTAAAAAAATTCAAACAAATTTTAAAGTAAGTAGAGGGGAGGTGGATAGAGAAGGTGCTTATGTGAGAACAAATGCCTTTTTTTTAAAAAAAAAAGATAAATGGGTTTTCAGGAGAATGAACAGAAGACAATGAAGTTTTTGATACTGTTTATCTATGTAGATATAAGTAGTCTTTTTGTCACCCATTCAGGGCCATAAAGCTCACTCTCCCTGAGAAGGGATTTGATATAGTTTTATTTGTTTTCCCTCCTGGAAGTAGGTCGGTCCTGAAGAGAAATTTATGGCAGTCTTATTTCCTAGAAATTCCTGCTGTTGGACAAATTACCAACATTGGAGTATTGAGTGGATTCCTACAATTATAACTCACTAAAGATGAAAGGAATGCATAGGTCTCTACTTACTTTAATACATAAATCAGTGGAGAAGAGAAAGCTCTGCTTAACAGTAGAAAAACAACTAAGAAATGGAAATCATGATTCAATTGGAAAACCATCTTATAGCTGTCATCCCTTTATCAATTATGCAGGTAAGTGTCATCAATGAATGTTAAAATGAGTGGATTAAATTTGTCCATAAAAGAAAATTTTCATAGTTTCATAGATCTCCCCATGAGATACGTATAAAATATAAAGAGTAAAACGTTGACTGCTGTAGAGAAACTACATGGACATGACTTCAACCAAAGGATTGAAGTTTACAAACTGGATATCATATATCAACATCATGCACTTCTTAAGATGATGTAGAGGAGATTGTAATATCACATCTATGGATCACATCTAAAATGCAACCAATGCATCTATTGTTGAGGAAATATAAGACAAAGCAATTTGAGGTATATTTCACAAAATAACTTAACCATATTTTCATATACTGCCATGAGAACAATAGCAGCAAGACTGTTCTAAGCTAAAAGAGAATAAAGAGATGTGACAACTGAGTACATCCCAAGACCAGGGATTTTTCCTGCTGTAAAAGATATTAACAGCAAAATCTGAAAAAGATCTGTAGATTAAATAGGTCAGTTTTTACTTTTCTGACTTTGACAATTATAATATTGTCATATGAAAGAATGTCTTTGCTTTTAGGAAAAACAGACATCATATCTTCAACCAATACTCAAATAGTTTAGGAAAAAATTCACACACACACACACACACACAATTACAGAAGAGTATACAGAAAGAGATAAAGCAAATGTGTTAAATGGCTAGCATTTAGGTAACCTGAATAAAAGATATACAGCAATAATTTATAAAATTGTTGCAACTTATCTACAAATATGAAATTAAACCAAAATAAAAACTGGAAAATATCAAAACCTCATTAAACAAATAGGATTTAGTTCAGCTTAACAGCAAATCTCTGGGTTCTAAGTGACAAAGCTTATAAGCAACTCCAGCTCAGGTCTGTCTCTAAGGAAGTCAACCTGGTTCACAGCTCCCCTTTCCTCCATCTTTTTCCCTGACTGGGTACTGTTAAAGATCCCTTCATCGTTGGAAAAAGAGGAAGAGGCTAGAAAAAAGGGGTTTCATCAGTGTATAGCTGACAGCTGTCCTCTGGTAAGGCAGATTCTAAAGTGGACTCCTTCTTTCAATGGGATTTTTAATGAATATTTCTGGGACTCCTACACAGTACTCAATGTGATTCATCGTATGGGTAATGCCTCTGCTAGCTATTTACTCAAGCAGTACTTCTCCAGAGATGATCTATTTTATGTCTCAACTTGGCTAAGTTACAGTACCTAATAAATTCAACCAAACACTGATTAGATGCTGCTGTGAAGGAACTGTGTGGATGCCATGAACATCTACAGTAAGTAGACTTTATACAGATGACATTACCCTAAAAAATCTGGTTGTGTCTGATCCTATCAGTTGCTTTAACAATCATGGGGATTTTGTCAGTTGTAAATATGGTCATGTAAAAGAATGTCCTTGCTTTTAGTAAATACATGTAGAAATATTTAACAGTAGGAATGGAACTCAGATTTCCCTGAAAAAGAAAAAATTCCACTGGAGGATATCTGGAAAAGTGATTATCCATGGGATCCCAACCTGCATTTTCTGATGGTTTATTCTATGGATTAGGATTTGCCCAGTCCCTACAATGATAAAATCAACTCCTTGCAACTATATCCATCTGTCTGTCTGTCTGTCTGCCTGCCTGCCTACCTACCTACATATCTATCTACCCGTCCATCTATTTATCAGTCTATCTGCCCATCCATTCTTCTATCCTACAGTTCAATTTATCTGGCAGAACTCTGACATGCCTCTATCTAAGTATAAATCAGGACCCAGTGAGTACTTGTAAAGTTTCATATGGGGTCCTTTAAATCTTCCCTTACCTGCCTGTCCCCTACCATACATGTTCTATTCCCTTAAAGGAAATTCACAGATAATAATCTCTAGTTATTCTCATATTGTTTCCTGGCATCTGGAAACTTTGTCCAAAGTACCAGTTATTATATGAATACAGCTTGAACTGCCTCTCAACTGCAAATAGAAGATTCTGAGGGAAAGCTTTCCAGACTGGAGAAATGTTTATTTTATAGTAAACAGAAGATAAGGGAATGCATTTTCAATATTTTTGTTAGGGTCCTCAGAATCACAACTTAATACTATAGGTGTTATTTTAGTTTAGGCCCTTGCAGAAGCAAATGGGAGATGAGGATTACACATGTTTGGAAGATAATGTAAATAAAGACTAGCAAAAGAGGGGGAAAATGAGACAGGGAAAGAAAGCGGTTAATGAGGTGTGAGTTATCAAACCAATTACCACTGTGAGCCACTTGACCTTAATCTCAGTATTGCTCTAGGAATCACTGAGAATGTGCAATTCAGAAAAATCTCACCATAGGGATGAGGTTGCTGAGAGTTACTTCTATGGGATTGTGAGTTCTCAGCCCTTCTGGTTTGCTGTTTAAGTTCAAGTGCCAAAGGTAGCCCTCTGGCATGTGGAAGTCAGGCCTGAGAGACCTGCAGTACCAGAGTGGGAAGAGAAGTGAGGAGAGAGCATGTGCCATCTGTTTACAGTGTCAAAAATTTATTTGACCCAAGGTGTGTAAGTCACATGATTTTATAATGATATGAAAGAAATGAATGCTTTCCTTAAAGGATTGTATATCACTTCTCCTTCCTAATACACAACTGTTTTCATCAATTTCCGGTAGAATTATATCTTTATTAAACATAATAGTGGACATCTGGTACTTTTTATATAGATATATGTAAAATTACATATATATGTAATTGGATATATTTATATCTATCTATCATCTATCTATATATCTCCAAATGACAGATATTCCACTACATTCTTTTTTTTTCTTTTGCTTTTCCTTAAAGAGAGAAGGACAGTGAGAGAGAGAGAGATAGAATCAATTTCCATTGAGTTCCCCACATGGCCTTCATTGCTCCCACACCCAGCTGTGCACATGGGTGCTGGGGTTTGAACCCATGCACCTGCACATGCCAGGCAAGCGCTGCAACCACCAAGCCACCACTCCAGCCCCTCCACTACGTTCTTAATGATGATTGGGGGATTTATCCACAATAACATGCCATTCATTGGAAAATAAAGCATATTCTCATTACACAGCTTAGAATATTTATAGTTAGTAAAGAAAAAACCCAAATATTTAATAATGAATGCTTAATGGATGGATTTTGACTTAGATTAAAATATTGACTTTCTCCAAAGTTTGGGTCCTGTACATCAAAACATTTACCCCAAGAAGCAACTGCAGTAATTCAGCTCTTTAAAGCAGCTTCTAATGCTTGGGCTTTCTCAGTGATATTCTTCTGGAAAGGCATCATGAAATCATCAAAGTCCACCTCATAAGTAAACCTCTCCCGCCGTAATTCCCTCTTCCTGATCAGCTCAGCTGTTGTGGCTTCAGGACTCCAAATCTGAAATAAATCACCAAACCCAGAGCAGTTATTGACATGACCACCAGTGAATATGCTTGTCTCCAGACAATTTTTGATGTTCACTTTTGAGTGCCTGCCAGGCAAGCGCTCCACCACAGAGTTGTACCCTAGTCTAATAAACTTTTTGATAATTTGAAACTATAAAATTAACTTCTAAATGTATTTTTAACATTTTCCCCATTCTTACAGATATCATTGGTTAGATGAACATCAGTACTTCTGGTTATGACTATCTGGAACTGAGTTCAGAAATGTTTTTCAATTGGTTTTCTGGCCAGTTATCCTTAGGGAAGCTCTTGTTCATTTAAGAAATTGCAAGATCAGCTGGATTTACTACCTTTATATCTTGTGTGAAATGTGAAAATCAACATAAGACATAACAGAAGGGACTGCTTATTCAGTATGTTTTGATGTGCATTAGGAAGACAACTCCTCTGAAACTCCACCCTTTACTTGCACATGTTTATGAGACTATAGTATATATTTAATCTTGATTAATTTGAAACTCCTAAGTAAGGTGCTCGTGAGTATAAAGAAAGACTGGGTTTGAGAAATACCAAGATAAAGTATATATAGATAAAATATCTATAGAACTTGGCCACAAAATGACTGTAGGGAATATATCATTGACCGAAGAAGCCTTTAATATTTTGGAAATGAAAAATGTCAATATAGAAATATGAACAGAGGGAACCAGATACTAGAAGTCAATATTTGGATTTCTTGAGTTGAAAATAGGAAGGCCTGGAAAAAGAATACTTATTAACATAACCATGAAAGATAAATTTTGGATATTTGTTTGGAAGATCTACATAGAAAACATTTGAAAACTGACATTTTGAGCTCCATCTTTCCTTTTTTAAAATTTTATGTTTTATTAGCGCTTTATAGCTGTACATAATGATGCGATTTGTCACGTATTCTTAGATGCACACAATACAGTAATATAATTTGGTCAATATCCACCCCTCCATGACACCCCTCTACCTCCCTCCTCCTGTCCCCCAATCCCTTGCTTCTCTCCTGGGTCCTATATTTTTCCTAAAAAATCCAAGTACAGTGTTATAAACTTACACCTATGAAGAATACTTTTTATATACAGGGCTATAGTATATACAGTGACATAAATACTTGCAATGTACCTTGTTGTATCTCAGTTTTAACATTTCCCCTTCTCCTCCTTTCCTATCATCCTTTGTTAATCTTCAATATATTTGAAAGTATATATATACATGTATACCACAGTTTTTGGACTCATTCATCCAGTGAGGGGCATCTGGGTTGGTTCCATAATTTAGCTATTATAAATTGAGCTGCAGTGTCATTGTAATGTGCTGATTCTAACTCCTCTGGGACAATACCCAGAAGAGGGATAGCTGGGTCTTATGGTGGATCCATCCCTAATTTTTTGAGGAGTCTCCACACTGCTTTCCAGAGCAGCTGTAGAAGTCTGCAATTCCACCAACAGTGTGCTAGTGTTCCTATCTCCCCACAATCCCTCCAGCATTTGTTATTGCTTGTATTCTTCATCTTTGCCAGTCTGACTGGAGTGAGGTGAAATCTTAATGTAGTTTTGATTTGCATTTCTTTAATTGCCAGTGATTTAGTACACTTTCTCATGTATTCAAAGGCTTGCTCAATTTACACTGCTGAGAAGTTTCTGTTTAGCTCTCTGGCCCATTTACCAATTGGACTGTTTGTGTTTTTGTAATTCAGTTGAGTTCTTTGTAAATTTTGGATATTAGTCTCCTGTCAGAGGGATCACAGGCCATGATTCTCTCCCATTCTCTAGGTTGTCTCTTGACTGTTTTTTCTATTTCCTTGGCTGTACAGAAGCTTTTTAGATTAATGGCATCCCACTCATTGAGTTTTGACTTTAATTCTTTCACTTTAGGAGTCTTGTTGAGGAAGTTGTTGCCAACTCCTATATGCTGGAGTGTTGGTCCTAATTTTTCTTCTAGCAGTTGTATGGTAGCTGGTTTAATTCCTAATTCCCTGAAACATTTAGATTTGATTTTTGTGTAAGGTGAGAGATAAGGATCTAATTTCAATTTTCTGCAAGTAGCTATCCACTTTGTCCAGCACCATTTGTTGTATAGGCTGTCTCTCCTCCACGTTATATTTTGACCCCCTTTGTCAAAGATCAGATGTTTAAAGATTTGTGGGTTTGTCTCAGAGTCTTCTGTTCCATTGGTCTCCATTCCTATTTTGATACCAGTACCATGCTACTTTTAATAATATAGCTCTATAGTATAATTTTAGAGCTGGTATTGTAAAACCACCTGTTTTGTCTTTCTTGCTTAGTAATGTTTTGGCTATTATGGGTTTCTTGTTGTTCCAAATGAATTTGAGAATTGCTTTTTCTATATCTGTGAAGAATGACATTGGAATCTTGATGGGGATTACACTGAATCTGTATAGTGCTTTTGGCAGAATGGCCATTTTAATTATATTGACTCTGCCTAATTAAGAGCATGGAACATCTTTCCATCTTCTCAGGTCTTCTGCAATTTCTGTTTTCAGTGATAATTTTCATTGTAGAGGTCTTTTATGTCTTTTGTTAAATTAATTCCCAAGTATTATGAATGGGACCAATTTCCTGATTTCTTCTTCTGCCCTAATATTGTTAGCATATAGAAAAGCTATTTATTTATGGGTGTTGATCTTGTAGCCTGCTACTTTGTCAAATTTGTTTATTAGCTCTAGCAGTTTTCTGGTGGAGTGTTTTGGATCTTCCAGATCATGTCATCAGCAAAAAGGGATAGTTTGACTTCCTCTCTTCCTATTCTTATCCCTTTGATTTCTTCCTCCTGTCTGATTGCTCCAGCCAGAGTCTCGAGGACTATATTGAATAAAAGTGGTGAGAGTGGGCAGGCTTGTCTTATTCCTGAGTCTAATGGAAATGCTTTCAACTTTTCTCCATTTAGTATTATACTAGCTGAAGATTTGGCATATATGGCCTGCACAACGTTAAGTTCCTTTTATCCCTCTTTTCTTTAGAGTTTTGCACATAAAAGGGTGCTGGATTTTATTGAAGGCCTTTTCTGTATCTATTGAGATGGTCATGTGGTTTTATCCTTAATTTTGTTTAAGTGATGAATCACATTTATTGATTTACGCATGTTGAACCAGCCTTCCATACCTGTAATGAAGCTCACTTGATCATGATGAATTTATTCTTGATGTATTTTTAAATGTGGTTTGCAAGAACTTTATTAAGGATTTTATGTTGATGTTCATGAGGGATATTGGCCTGTAGTTTTCTTTTTTCAATGTGTCTTTGTACCAGAGTTATGGTTGCTTCATAAAAAGTGTTTGGGAGAGTTCCCTCTTTTTCAATTTCTTGGAATA
Organism: Aplodontia rufa; assembly: GCA_004027875.1. Taxonomy (NCBI): domain Eukaryota; kingdom Metazoa; phylum Chordata; class Mammalia; order Rodentia; family Aplodontiidae; genus Aplodontia; species Aplodontia rufa. The sequence continues at coordinate 27,337 of PVKS010005045.1, forward strand.
GCTTTTCTTCAAATATGTGGTAAAACTCAGCAGGGAATCCATCAGACCCAGGCTTTTCTTCTTTGGAAGACTTAATTGCTGATGGATTTCAGTGCCTGTTATTGGGCTATTTAGGATTTCAATGTCATCCTTTGTCAATTTGGGGATGTTGTATGTGTCTAGAAATTTGTCCATGTCTTCCAGATTATCTGATTTAGAGGAGTATAGTTTTTCAAAATATGTTCTGATAATCTTTTTGATTTTTATGGAGTCAGTGGTGATCACTCCCTTTTTGTTGATTTGCTTTGATTCTCTCCTTCTTTAGTTAGATTAGCTAGAAGTCTGTCAATTTTATTTATTTTTTCAAAGAGCTGGTTCTTTGTCAATGGTTTTTTTTTTTCTTTTTTGGTGGTAGTGTTCTCAATTTCATTGATTTCAGCTCTGATCTTATTTCCTGTCTTCTGTTGTCTTTGGGATTAGACTGTTCTTCCTTTTGTAGAGATTTGAGTTGGAGCATAAGCTTATTTGTGAGAGATCTCTCCTGATTCTTAATGTGGACACTCAGTGCTATAAATTTTCCCCTTAAGAATGCTTTCATGCTGTCCCAGAGGTTTCATTATGTTGGGTCTTCATTCTCATTGTCTTTCAGGAAATCCTTAATTTCTGTTCTCACATCTTCTTGGATCCATTCTTCATTTAATAGCATGTCCATATATATGAGTGTTTTCGGCAATGGTTTTTGCTATTAATTATTAGGGTCAATGGCAGCATGGATTAATATCTACTTTTTACATTTTCTGAAATTTCCTTTGTAAACTAGAATACGATCTATTTTGGAGAAGGATCCATGTGCTGCTGAGAAGAATGTATACTCTGTGAATTTGGGGAGGAACTTTCAGTAGATGTCTGTTAAGTCTGTTTGATTTATGGTGTTCTTTAGACTGGATATCTCTTTCTTCTTTTTTTGCTTTGATGATCTGTCTATTGGTGATAGAGTAGTATTAAAATCTCCCAGTACTATCATGTTGAGATCCACAGTGGTTTTATGTCTTGGATTAATTTTTCAACATAGTTGGGGGGATTGGTGTTTGGAGAATATATATTTACTATGGTTATATCTTCCTGTTGTATTGTTCCCTTTACTAGGATGTAGTGGCCTTCTTTAGCTCTTCTGATTAATTTATGTTTGAAATCCACTTTGTCAGATATAAGAATTGCAACACCAGCTTGCTTTCTTGGACCATAGGCTTGGTCTTTCACACTCAATCTGTGGATATTATTGGCTGTAAGGTGGGTCTCCTGTAAGCATATTGTTGGATTTTGGCTTTTGATCCAATCTGATAATCTGTGTCTTTTGATTGGTGCATTGAGACCATTCACATTCAGTGTTAGGATAGTTATGTGGTTGTGGTTCATTAGTCATTGTGTTGTAGTAGTAAGTTCTATGCTGTCTTGGTTATCTATTGATAGTGTATACCTTTATTGAATTTCCTCTGTTTGTAGGTTTTGAGGAATGTTTTGATTGTTCTTCTATCTGGAGTTTATCTTTCAGGATTCTTTGTAATGCTGGTTTTTTTCTATTCATGAATGCTGCAAGTTGTTCTTATCGTGAAAAGTTCTTATTTCCCCATCAAATTTGAAGCTGAGTTTTGCTGGGTGTAGTATTCTTGGGTGCTTGTTGTGTTCCTTCAGATGTTGAAAGATTTCCTCCATGATCTTCTTGCTTCTAGAGTTTGAGCTGAAAAGTCAGATGTGATTCTTATTGGTTTGACTCTAAATGTGATTTGGCGTTTCTCCCTTGCCACTTTCAATATTCTTTCCTTGATTTCCCTGTTGTACATTTTGAATATGATGTGTTTTGGTGGGCTTCTCATTTGATTAGGCCTTTTGGGTATCCTATAAGCTTCCTGGATGAGCATATTTGACTCTATTTTTTATGGGAAAAATTTTCTTTAACTATTCCTTGAGCATGTTCCTTATCCCAGTTTTGTTTTGATTTCTTCCTGTATCCCATTTACTCTTAAATTGTTTCTTCTCATTTTCATCCCAGACATTTATTAAAATTCTGTTTGTGTTCTGTTTATTGTTTTTCTTTCTTTCCTTTTTTCTTTTCTTTTCTTTCCTTTTTTTTTGTCATCTGTGAGCTCAACCTTGCTCAGCCTGTCCTCATTATCAAAAGTTCCTTTCTTCAAGAGCTGAGTTTCTGTTTTCTATAGAAGTTAGTCTATTATTAAATTCTTCCATGGTTCCTCTCATGTCATTGACTTAAGATTTTATTTTAGCTCTGTTACTTCCTTTTTCAGTATGTCTATTTCTTTAATAGTAGATTTTTTCATCTCTTGAGTTTTCTCACTTGGTCCCTTCATTAAATATTCTTTTAGTTCATCATTCCTTTTAGTAATCAGATCATTGATAATTTGTTCTAGATTTTCATCCTTCTCCCTGCCCATGGGCTCCTTGGTAGGGAACTTGTGGGTTTGAGGTGAACCTCTCTTAGTTTGAGTCTTCACTTTTGAAGAGTTTCTCATGGATCCCTGAATTGGGATTTCCTATGGGGAAGGTAGACAGTTCTCCAGGTGGTTTTTCCTTGCAAGTCAAAGGGTTGGATCAGCCACCACCTCTTTGATGATCACCTACTTCCAGATGCTACTTCTGCCTGGGTCCTTGTTTTGCTCCATCTTTTGGTTCCAGGCTCAAGGTTGCAGATCTGAACCTGGGTTGTCCTAGGAACTTCCTCCAGTTGGTCCTGAGCAGGGGCTGTTCCAGACAGGTGTCCTACCCATGGTGTCCTGAGCACCTGCCAACTGGGACTCAAAGAGGCCCTGACAGGTACCGGGGCATCAGGTAGGCATGGGCTGCTCCAGGTGAGGAACCTCCTCTGGTTGGTCCTGAGCAGGGGTGTCTCTGGGTGGGGGTCTTACTGGTGGTGTCCTCTTAGGACCTGCCGGCTGGGATTCAAAGATGCCCAGACAGGAACCTCTATCTTTCCAAAGTACTTACCCTTCGTGGAACAAATGTAATATCTACTTTCTTGGTGTAGCCACTGGTGATCAATGAATTGAGATAAACCACATTATCCTTATGTACTTTCTTTTCTTCTGTTATGGGAGGCACAGCATAAATGAATGAAAGTGGTTCCTGGAAAACAAGTTTTAAAAACTATAAATTGCAAAACCCAGTATTCACTTTGTAACATTTTTGTTGTTCTACATCTTACTATGAAACCAGGGGAAAAAAACCTTAAAAATGCTTCTACAGAGATATAATCTGAGATAAAAGAGAATGCTTTTATAATTAGTGTACTTTGTTTAACTCAATTTACAGTATCATTGACAGATCACACAAGTCTTCAAGATACCCATCCTTGACCTCTAGCTATTTATTAACCAGAAGGATGAAATCCTCCTAAAATGATAATGATTGTATATCACAAACCCTGGCTGATTGATCTTTCTTCACCTCTTGCTATTTTGTCTTCCTATAATCACTTCCCACTTCCTATCATTGACGTTGCCCCAATTCTTTTCAATTTGGTGGCATGAGAATTTTTTTTCCTTGACTTCCACAGTCCTTTCTGTCTTTCAAGAATTTTTCTTTTAAGAATTTAGAATTAAGAGTTTTCTTTTAATAATTGCAAGAATTCTTTAAGAATTTCAAGAATTCTTAAAAGAAGCATCCAATTTAGAAAAGCACATAGGACTTCCCAGCTAATGGCAAATTTTTGATGTGTCAGTAATTCCCACAGGTAACAACCTCAAACTTGTACTGGCAGTGTGGAGTTTCCTAAACTACTCCAGATTACCAGGTACAGTCAACCTGGCACATAGGAAAACTGCTAGAGTCATTTTGCTAAATATCTAAGTTACAAGAAACTCCATATCCCAGAGTTCGATGGAATTCATTAAAATTCCTTGGTGGGGGTGGGAAGAGGTAGGTGATGAAAGGTTATGAGATCAAAAGAAGGAAAACCATGCTTTACTACATTTTTCAAAAGGTAAAATGACCTGGTTGGGCCATGACATCAAATATGTATAATTCAGGACCAAATGTATACATCTCCAATATCAATTCTTTTTTCAACATATTGATTGTATTGGTTTTGTGTGGATTCTGTTTTTACTGCATCTTTTAGAATCTTTGGTAATAGGAAACTTCTTGCCAGATATTTCTTTAAAAGTGCTGTCTAACCATTCTGAATGTACCCTGCACACTAATTTGCCCATGTAGCCTAACAATACATACATAATGCTGCTGCCCACACCCCATCTCCCAACCACCTTTTAATGAGTTCCAGTTGCTAATGGGTAATCGAGTTCTTTTCTTACCTCTTCTTTCTTTATCTCAGGGCCTTCAGTTTTCAATTTAGTAGGTGGCTTGCCTTTCATTTTTTGATTTTCTACTGGTTTAGGCAAGTTATCTAACTTTTCTTGAATCAGATTAATTATTCTATAATCAGCATATGCCTTTGCAACATCCATGGCACTATGTCCTGTTTAAAACACAAACATAAATTTAGAGTTAAATGGATTTAATGATAAACTATGTAGAAAATAAAAACAGCATAGTGGCTCTCAGCATGCACAGTCAGGGTGATTACCAAAGCTAATGGTGTGTTCACAAAGCAGATCAGATATTCTCCACGGTGGACCCATCCCTAAAACTCCCATGGTTTAAAGCACCATTTACTGACATAAAATTTTTTTCTTAAAAACTTTAACCACATTTCTTAAAAAGTGAATGGGAAATATTAGATTACATTTGAGTATCCAACTGATGGTTCTCTCCCCACATTGCACACATTTCCTTTTTTTTATTTTTATTTTTTATTGTTCAACATATTGGAGGGAATCATTGTTGCATATTCATGCATAAATAGGTATCGTCAAAGTAAGTTTAACCCAATCCTTGTCCAGGATCTCCCCCTCCTTCACCCATTCTCCAATCTCATGTCTCCTCTGTAATTCCCCATGTTATAGATAGAAATGAGTACACACACACACACACACACACACTCATATTATATATAAATATATATATATATAAATTATTGAAATTTCTGGGTTTATATGCTTGCCTGAGTACGGTTTGGATTCTCATGGGAGTTGAGTGTACCTACTCTTATTGATAACCCCCCTTTTCCCCTTCCTTTCTGGCCTCCCTCCCTTTTCGCCCACCTTCATAGTTATGGTTCCCCCAGTTTATATAATACTTCAACTCTGGTGGGTTTATTAATTAAATTTAGCTAACTTTCACACATTTCCTTTTATGTGATAATTTTAACTGATCTTCCCTTTTCCATGTTGTAAGAAGGTAAATTCCAAAAGGCCTGGTAAGTTGGTGCTTGCTCACAAGTGCTTAGGCAAGTGACTGAGTATTATGTTAGATCATCAGGTAGGTCTGGTGCAATTCTACCTGTGACTCAGGGGCAGCAGGAAACAGCCAGAGGTCTGAGCACTGTCTCAGAGCCAAAAGAAGCAACAGATTCCAATATAAGTAATGAACACCACCACAAGAGGGGTTCAAATATTTCTTCAAATGATGTTTTAATTGTTCTTGGTGGAATTTACAACAATAGGGAAGGCCATCTGTTTATTTCCTAGAGGCAAGGAAGCCTCAATTCGGGAATGACTTTGTCCAGCTGTTAGAGGAATCCAGAGTCTACAGAGACTCTAGAAATGCCAATTATTAGAAATGCCAATTATTAGAAATCAAGACTTGAATTAAGAGTTACATCAGTGATAGCATAAGCTGTGACCTGCAAACTGGTACAGGTCCATAAATTAATGGTTCCTGGCTTACAGTGACATAACCAGAAAAATTAAGTATTAAGAAAATCATATAGCAATTTAATATTCTTTTGAAGAAAGAATTTTCTGTTATTTGACTCTGCTGACTAAAAAACTGTTTGGTCTTACATTTCATGTTTTGTTTTTCATTTTATTTTTATACTAAATCATTTGTATTGCATTTTATAAAAGTAGGAGTCCCTAACAGATTGCAAGCATAAAGAACTGGCCCTTGAATATCAATGATTTGAGAAGCAATAAGTATAAGATGAACTTTTACAACATTTAACTAAGGCTTTGTTTATACCAGTAACCCAGGGGAAAACATGGTTCTATCAGGACAGAATTGGAGCGGTGTGGAATTTAACAAATTCTTTTTTTGTAACCCCAACCATCAAAAATACAAACATACCTTTTCTATTTTCCATCTGGAATTTAGCACCAATATCAAGTAGGTATTTCACAGTATCCAGTCTACAGCTTTCAATGGCTCTACTTAAGGGAGTTGAGTTGTTGATTGAAACTGCATCTATTATGGCTCCAGACTTAACGAGCAGCTCAACAATGTCCTGCTGGCCTGCATGGCATGCAAAATGAAGTGGAGTCCACAGAAAATTGTCTGTTGCATTAACGTTTGCCCTATAAGATAAGATAGATGCACTCACTAAAACTTGCATTGCTCCAAGTACAGAAGCTAAAAAAAGCAAAGTAAAATTTCGAATAGGTTTATCAAGTTGTTAAATTGCCAACCCTGTGCCATAATTTTTTAAATAATTCCTTTGCTCTGCATTACTTGACAATCTTAGTTTATCTTGTGTACATATACATTTTGTTTAGCTTTAAAGGTACTTTGATCTTGGAGATTACAATTTTTGCAAAGGTTAAAATTATGGAAAATTATAAAACTGGATCCAATGAAGATAAAAGGTGACATAAAAGACACAATTTATATTATCCTACTTTGTGTCTACTTCCTCTGCATATTACAAAATTTTAAATGAATTTTTATTAGAAATCAAAGCATTCTAATACATTATTTAAAATTTTAGTCCTTGTTAGGATTTCACTATCCAAAAGTTCAAGTTCTCCACATTTGCTTAATATTTCTTTGGACAACATGCAAATTCCAGTCTTTGACATTAAAAAGTGACAGTAATAATATCAGTACATTTTATCAAGTGTGAAATTACTGAATCAGCACCTGCTTTACATGCTTTAACTCACTTATCAACAAATTTGGAGATGAATTCCATTAGCGTCCCACTACATTAATGAGGAAACTGAGGCATGGAAGTGTTAAGAAACTTAACCCAAGTTATACAACTATGGCAGAAGAGACCCAACAAAACAACTGTTTCACTACTAAGAGTTAAATAAAAATGTCATTTTTTCATATCTTCATATTTAAAAGTGAACTGGGGAAAAGACTGCCCCCTCTGGAGGAGGACAATGGATTATAGAAGGATCAAAATATGCTCTTAGTCCTTCTGCCTGTCACCCTAGTAGTTTGACTTTGCTGAGAAAAGCAAGAGGCAGATGATTCTACGCCATCCAGGTGAGATTATGAGACCAAACTGAGTTATTCTGTCAAAGGAAACCAGTGATTGTCAAAATCTCCTCTACCCCAGAGTGAAAACTTAGTTTACTTTTACTTTCTGTACAACTACCACTGGTAAACTGTTTTTATACACACACAACCCTACATTGCCATGAGCTTGGATCTCATATAAGATCTATTTAGTTAATAAAGCACAGTCCCATACTATTGAAATTCTGAGCTGAATGTTTCTTGTGGCCTTCTTGTACTTCCTTGAAATATGAAGACTCAGTAAAAAAATTTTTTTTGTTTGTTTTTGGTGGAGCAGGGGATTGAACCTGAAGCCCCATCCATGCTAGGCAAGCACTCTTCAACGAAGCCACATCCCCAGTCCAAGACCCAAGACTCATAAAAACTTAAACCTCACTCGACCAAAAACCGTACCCTTTTTCAAGAAGAAACTTGACAACGTCTGTGTTTCCACTTGCACATGCCGTCATGAGTGGTGTTTTGTAGTAATTATCCTTCATGTCCACGGGTATTCCTGCTTCAAACGCCTTTTTCAGAGATGCCAGGTCCCCTGCCTTGGTGATGAAATTAATGTTTGAAAATACCTTCCCTGGCTCATCAGTGTACCAAGCAGAATCGTCCTGAATGGGATGCTGTGGTGGGTGATCTCGATTAAAGCGGCTGCAATCGGTCACATTCTGATAGGATTCAATCATGTAACACGGAGGCCCACCGTCTGGCCTGAGTGGAAATGCATGCTCAGGAATGACACAGACCGGCAGCGGTAAAACAAACTTGCCTTTCCTGGCCTTTTTGCCCGTCCCTCTTTTCTTTTTCTTAGGCCCGTAAGATCCCAGGACGAAAGACTTGCTTAAGTATCTGGTCCCTCTGAAAAAGTCATTAATGTTGACTCCACCACCCCGGGTCCCCTCGTGAAGCTGAGCTGTGGCAGCTAGCTGTCCTGCACGCGCAAAGTCTTGCTTGTCCTCCAAGGTCATCACAAAGTCATCCTTGCTGACTGTCCCGTCACCTCTGTCCACAAAGGAAAAGGCCTCCCGAAGGAAGGACTCATGCTCTATGGACCAGTCATGCAGCCTGAGGGCCCACAGCGCATTGGGATTCTTGGCTCCTGGCTTGCTCAGTTTATTAGCAGTTCGCTCAGCTCGTCGAATTTCTTTGCCTGCTGCTTTGAAGCCTCCTTCTTTGGCCACAGCCCTGGGAGTTTTGTGATCTAAATTCTTCCACTTTAGGTCACATCCTAAAATACGAAACAACACTATTAGGTATTGGTGCCAGGACATTTCTACAGCCCTATGCAACTGAAACTCATCCAACCATTCTCTCAAGTTTGCATCGTTAGCCAACTGCCTGTCCTAAAAGGGCAGCTAGCTATTATAACTAGGAAATGAAGCTGTAGCTTTCCCCTTGTGGGTTTCATTTTAGTTGAACTCTGAAGATGAGTTTACAATTTACATCTGCTCACAAAGGACTAAGAGATTTGATCCCTACAGATGTAAATTTTTAGATGAAAACATAGTTGAAGTAAGTATTAAAGGGAATACTTGCTGAGAAGATTTTGCACCAACAGGAAAAGAGCAAGAATACACTTGCATTTGGAGAGAAGTGTTTGGATTCAAACAGCTTACAAAGGACCATATCAGCTCAGAATGTTGAAGGATACCTGTTTCTTTTTGAGTGATTTGAAAAAGAAATCAGTGACACCTTTTTCTTCACTAAGGTGATTTATATCAATTTGCTGTTTTGTGGCGAGATCATATGAACAACCTTGATAGAGGAAAAAAGTTAATTAAATCTGAAATTGCCAGTTTTATATTTGTTTGCACCTAAGACATCAAAATCCGTTTTCCTTTTTGGTCTCTTACTTAAAATGACAAGAACAACATTAATTTGCAAAAGTTCCCCAAACAATGAAAAATTTCCAAATGCATCAGGTGATCTATCTATTTAGAAGCTGGAAAAGGTTGCATTCTCTCTAATGTGTCTGGAAACATTAAAATTCTTTCACGTATCTAAATAAGTCAGGCTATGAAGAGGCTCTTTGTGGTGTTTCCAACCCAGAGGGCTAAGCTATGCTTTGCCAACATCACGTAATCAAAAAGGACTGGCATCCAATCAGTATTCCTAGCAATCAAAATGTATCAGCAGCTGTATGCAAAAATAAAACAGGACCCTCCAATACTTCATGGTTTTAATCCCTTGTCTAAAAGATGCTTTTTTATTTTTATTTTTTTAGCTCTGCCGTTTGCTCTTGATGTGCTTTCTGTGACTTTATCCCAGGAACATGAAAATGACAGAGCACATGCATGGTGATATTTGTCCCTATAAGAAATGAGGCCACATGTTAAAGTTGAAGAAGTGTGCCTCAATCCACGAAGACAATTTTTAGAAATGCACCACGTTGCCGGGTGCGGTGGCGCATTCCTATAATCCCAGCAATTGGGGAGGCTGAGGGAGGAGGATCGTAAGTTCAAAGCCAGCCTCAGCAACTGAGCAAGACTGTCTCAGAGTAAAAAATAAAATAAGAGCAAGAGATGTGGCTCAGTAGTTAAATACTGCTGGGTTCAATCACTGGAACCAAAAAAGAAAAGAAAAAAGAAATGCATGGTGTTAAAACATGAAACGTCAGACAGTGACTGATTTTGAAACTAAACCAAAATGACAGTTTGAGAGGATAAAAACTGCATTTGATTTAGGTTTCTGTCCTTATTTTTAAAAGGCATTTATAATTTTCAGAGGGAAGCATGAATTTATAAAAAATGGATCAATTATTACACTACTAGCTATGTGAGACTGTTTTGTTTGCACTTATGATTACACTATAGGATCCTTAGGTCCTATGACATCTAAAATTCACTGAGTGGAAGACTGAAAAATATTTTTTTCTGCTTATTGTTTATTTAAATTTTTGTCTATTTCTCATTAATTGGGAAAAACATAAAATTCCCCAAAATACATTTCCATCTCTAAGTAAAGAGTTAAATATGGTACATTCAGTGAATAGATAACTAACATCAAATGGATCCATATCTTTAAACTCAGCTAATATTTTTATTTTAAGGAACTCATTAAGCAGTACTACACATAATAAAATTTATATTTCTAAATACATAATTGCTTAAATGCTACAGAAAAAAATAAATAATAAATATTGCTTACATTTCAAATGTTTCATAAAAAAATTTCCTTTTATTTCATGTACCCAATACTTCCCCAGAAATATTCAAAAAGTTTATCTTTACATTGACATAAAATAATATTTTTAAAGAAAGTAAAAATTTTAGAGTAAAGGAAATGATTTGCTATATTTCCCCTTTAAATTGATGTTGGTAGGCTGGAGCGGTGGCTCAGCGATTACGGTGCTTGCCTGGCATGCGTGAGGATGCAGGTTCAAACCCCAGCACCGCATACACGATGAAGTGTTGTTGGAAATTTTATTTTTTTTTTTAGAGAGAGAGGGACGTAAGAGAGACAGAGAATCAATTTTATGTAGCTTTTCATGTGGCTTTTGCTGTTCCAACGCTTCATTGTGTAATGTGGTGCTGGAGTTCGAAACCTCATCTCGAGCATACCAGGCAAGCGCAGTAACTGCTGGGTCACCTCGCCAACCCCTGTGTTGGCACTTTTAAAGTAAAGAATTTAATCAACCATATGCATTTTAATATTTAGTTAACTCATGAAAAATCCCCTTTAGGTTTTTAACAATAATCTAAAAATTTTGGAAAAATGGACTTTATTACTTTTAAGACAATTCATGGTTTAACAAAAGATCTTATATGAAAACAATTTAAATTTTGTTTCCACATCAGTAAAGGTGGGCAATTGAATTAGATAAGCACTTAACAAGTGAAATGGGTAAGTCATAAATACTTTAAACACAAAATTGCTGGACAATTTACCTCGCTGAGCTACATATTTACAGCAATCTGCAAAGCCACCCATGGCAGCATAGTGAAGTGGTGTGTTCCCATTCATCGCGATCAACCCCATATCTCCATTGTAGGCAAAAAGAAGCTTCAGTATCTGCAAAATAAACAGTCTAGATGTATGGAACACATTTGCTGAAGGAAGACTGGCCCCTAGGCCTGCACTACCCAGTATGTTATCTATTAGCCACATGTGGCTACTAAAAATTCAAATGGAAATACAGTAAATTTTTAAACAATTAAAATTTTCATTCCTAGCCACATTTTATTATTACATTTAAAGTGCTAAAAGCACTATATAGAACAAATCGGATATGTAACATATTCATCATCTCCTAAAGTTCTATCAAACAGTGGTAACCATAAGCACTTTCAGAAAGCATCAGAAAAGGTAAAAGCAACTGTGCTAAAACTCAAAGAAAATGGAAGACATTTTAAGTGAAAATTTTTCCAAAAGCAGGATAGCATTAGCTTTCATTGTGTTTCTGCAAAGTCCTTTGCTAAAATATCAGCATATTATGAGTCTAAAATTCAGGTGTACCATTAGATGTGCACACACAGTAGGGAGGCAAGGATATAGGACATTATTCTCCTCACAGTTAGATCAGACCTCAGTTTGAAGATTCTAAGACATAATAGAGGCATAAAATAGGATATTCCCAGTTGGCATACATTTTAATCATCAAATATACAGAAAAATGTTACTAGTAATACTCAGTGAATAAATTAGCAAATAGATAAACCTAAATAAAGAGCTATCATATTTTGTGAAAGTTAAAAATTTTAGAATTATTTGGAGAAGTCAAAATGTGAAAGCAACATCGTTAACTCAGAAAAAAAATTCTGCCTTAGTATAACCTATGACACGTAAAAATTTTTGATAAAAAGGAGAGATTTTTAGCAATAGGTTTTAAAGCAAAGAGAAGATTATTACATCAAAAAAGCCTCCTTTGGCAGCAAAATGAGCAGCATGATGTCTGTCATTGTCAAATGCATTCACGTCACCACCTCTTTCCAGAATTCCCCGAACTAATTCCAGCACCCCTTCTCTCGATGCTTCCATTAAAGCTGTACGACCTGTGGACTGTACATGAAACAGATCCAAGATTGTTTATACCCATTATGTTACATTAAATAGAGCAAGTCAGTACAAATATGGGTTGAGTTCATTCGACCTTAACTTTACACTGACAGATTTATTCTCTATATTTTCATATAACAAAGAAGAAACATTAAGTACAATGGATCAATGCCTAAAACAGAATTTTGAAATCAGAGTCTGGCTCACTCTGCATGCCCAGGTGAGAACACCATTCTAAAAAGATGTACTTTTTGAAAAGAAAAACAAAGCAAGCTGGGCCCAGTGGCACATGCCTGTAGTTCCTAGTGGTGGTGGTGGTGGTGGTGGGGTTATGAGGCTGAGGCAGGAGGATCATAAGTTCAAACCCAGCCTCAGCAACTTAGTGAGGCCCTGAGTAACTTAGCAAGACCCTGTCTCAAAATAAAAAATAAAAAATCTGGGGATGTTGCATAGTGGGTAAGCACCCTGGATTCAATTCCTGGTCCCTCCATCCCCCAAAGAAGAAAACATTGCAAAAATGAAAAAAAAAGTTATGATAAAAATAGGTCAAGAGTGTTTTCTAATGAGAACAAAATCTACTTGTGTGTGTGATTCTGGAAAAGACAAAACAAAGCAAAAACTTCAATGAAACTAGCCAGTTGAGGAGAGTAAACAAAACGTACAGGAGAATCACATATTTTATTTCCAAGAAGATAAATTTAATTAGACATCAGTGCTACCTCTTCTATTTCCTGTAATGAAGCTATGACATTATTCATAATAAACTCCAATTTTCCAAATGTAATTAGAATGTAGACTGTGGAATCATAACAATAATGAAAATATATCATCTCCAGGCATTTAAGTAGAAATGAAAATATCTATAACAGGATAATTTTGCCATATCTACATGCACAATTTATACTATGACACTGTAATAGAATAAAGAAATATTTATAATCACAGGAATAGCCATACTGAGTTGACAGAATTGGGATTGGCTCCTTTATCCAAAAGCATCAAGCACGTGTCTTTGACATCATGTGCTTCTTCACAAGCACTCAGGAACACTGGTTTCCCTTCGTAGGTAGCATTGTTGACATCCGCACCATGCTCCATGGCAATCAGAGCACACTGGTAATGCCGCTTAGTAGGTAAAATGCAGTAAAACAAAATACCTGCAGAAAAACAGAATCCCCCCGCCCCATGAGTATTTAATTAACAGCCTACACGTTTGAATTTCTTAGAAAAGCAAAAAAGGATAATTTGAAAATCCATATTTAACTAGTTAAAGATGGTAAGCAGAGGCATGTCTAACCTGGTTTCCCTTCTGAAGCCAACGAAAACACCAATGCAGAAAAAGAAAAACGGAAAGACTTGATCTGGTTGAATTAGAAAACAGTTACAACTAAAAGTTACATGCCCTGGGTTAGGAAGGAATCAGAGCACTGATGTGTGAGCCCTTGTCAAGATTTGGCATCTTATAAGCCATACCCCAAGCGTCCCATCTGGGAATCTGCAGAGGTGTGTGGTGAGTGGCTGGGTTCCCTCCGAACAGGTTTGCAAGCAGCAGTTTTCCAGTGTAATAGCAGTGACACGAAAAACTAGACAGCTAGCAGCTCTGCCACTTTGGCAAATTGTTTTGTTCAAGTAAAGACAGAAAAATGCTAAATCTATACACCCAGGACGTATAATATGTAGCCATCGACATCATCTGTGGAGAAAATGTACTACATATCAATGGTATTCTTGTAACACTAGGGCAGAGTGCTGGTAAGGAGGCTAACCAACAAATTCTAAATGGACTTTGTAATGAGCTCACTATAAAAGGGGGCTTCATTCAAAGAGGCTCAATAACTAAAAAGCAAAGAGCATGCAACATATGAAAAAAGTGCTGCAAGAAAGGTAAGGAAATTAATAATGAAAGCCAGGTGTGGATTACATACTAGAATAACACACCAATGAAAATTATTGACTACCCTGGTCCCTATGGCAGCTGAGAAATTAAATTTGTTCTAAAATACAAAGTAAAATATAAAGTAAAAAGATAGACCAAAAAGGATGACTGAGGAATGCAGAAGATGAATAGAATGGAAAGATGAAACTAAGCCAATAGAACTTATGGGAAAACTGGTAAAGAAAAATAAAACCGTTAGAAGAAATGGAAGTCAATTTAGAAGCAGGAAAATGTAGAGCAGACACTGCCCGAAACCATGGGCAGAGCCAGGGAGGAAAACTAAGAACAATATAATTGAGATAATGCAAGAGTTTAAAGGGTCCAGAGGCAAAGAAGATTGAGCATGTTTGTGATTGGTTTTCAATAATAAAAGGCCAGATGGAATGGAACGATTTTATAGAGAAATATCATAACATTTTCTTGAAGTGAAAAACCTGGATCCGAAGACTGAAAGGGAGCCCTGGGTCTTAGGAAAAGTTGATTTAAAACAATCAACAAGACATGCCAAGGTACAACAGGTAAAGAAAGTGTTCTGTAACATCCAGGTAAAAATTCAACTCATGTCTAATAGGGAAAAGACAGGCTGGCCTCCAGAATTTACCACAGCAACATTCCATGCAAGATGATAATTAAAAGTTCTTTACAACGTTATTGGGAAAGAAACTAGGGAATTTTTATACCAAATCAAGCTGTTGATCGTACATAAAACTTACGGACATATCCAAGATTAAAAATGCAAGAAATCAGGGGCGTAAACCCAAAGATGTGAATTTTAACTATTTAATTGTAAAAGTGACCCTACCAAGAGATCAACAAAGGATTTGTGACTTAAAGAATCTCTTTGGGGCTGGAGTGGTTGCTCAGTGGTTATGGCACTTGCCTGGCATGCACAAGTACAAGGGTTCGAACCCCAGCACCCACATACACAACTAAGTGTCAGAGCAACGAAAGCCATGTGAAAACCTCAATTTGATTTTCTCTCTCTCTCACTGTCCTTCTCTCTTAAAAAAAAAAAAGAATTTCTTCAATCACAGAACATCAGTAAAATCACCATAAGAATTCTAGATATGGAAAGAATATTGTAATTCATTATAATGTAGAAATAAGATAATTTAACAAAAATCTGATAGGAATATAAGGAAGGTCAGATAATCTGATCATTTGATTTTTTTTCTCTTTTACTGCTGGAGATTCAGATATTTAACAATACAAGAAAATAAATAAAGGGTCAGGTATTTATTATTTTAAAGCCTAAAGGGAATCACTGAAAGAACTAAGTGATTTATATTTGTCTATAAACTTGGGTGATAGAAGGAAGGAATGCAAGGTAAGAGGAAGGATAACTATTAATTTCATCTTTCCTTTTTTTTTTTTAAGAGAGAAGGACAGTATGTGAGAGAGAGACAGAATCAATTTTTATTGAGTTTTTCACATGGCTTTCGTTGCTTTGACACTTAGTTGTATACGTGGGTGCTGGGGTTTGAATCCGTGTACTTGAGCATGCTGGGCTAGTGCCATAACCACCAAGCCACCACTCCAGCCCCTTCATCTTTCTTAATAAATATTAAATGAATCAGTGAGTAGAGCTGAAGGTGCTAATAGAGCAAACAGGTTTGAAGGAATAGAAAACTTTGAAGCTACCAGTAAGAGAACTGTAAATTGACTATTAATTTTAGAAAATGCAACTAGAAGGAAAATATACATATGCAAAACAAAGTGATAGATATCCAGACCGTATAGAAAAGTATTTTACATATCTGTGTTAAATATATTATACTTTCATAATATAAATCACAATTCTAACGCTAAATCTGTGGGATGTTCAGATAAAATGGATGAATTTTGCCACTAAAAAAAAGAATATAATCTACATGAAAGCAAAAAAATCTAAATTTACTTCATATAAACAGATGCACCTAAAATAGGGTTACTCAGAACAGTTAAAGAAAGGATATAATCGAAAATAGAAAAATCAACGAACAAGACACAGAAGAGCTAGCCAAGCAACAAAATGACAAAACAAAACATGAAACTAAACACTAAATTTATTACTAAAGGCCGAAAGACCCTTATGGAATGGTATTTTGTAATGATGATAAATGGAATTTACAGTTAAAAGTTCACATAGGGAAACTATCTAAACCACAAAGAATATGAACCAAGTCTTCAAAACTGAAGAAAAATGAGAAAAAAATGCATTTTATAATAGAACTGACATATTGCATTTAGGACTGGGTATGGATTCCTTTAAATGAGAGAACTGGTGGAATGGATACTGCAAGGAACACTATCAGCTTAGTTCTTAAAGAGAATAATTCCAAATATTGCAATTAATTTCCTAGGACATTGCAAAGGAAATAATTTTTTGGCCTAGGGCTTTTACCTTCTCCCTATTCTGTAAAATTGTTCAAAAAGGAAGTATAACTTAGGCCTAGAGCATAGCTCACATCCTTCTGAAGATCCACTTAGACATTTAAATGTTTGCTCATCCTATCGAAATGTACAGTGAGTCACACATCAGCCAATGGGGAAGGGGCTATTCATGGGAGAGAGATTATGGAGGAATTAGCAAAGCAGTTGACAAGTGGCAGCCCAACCGAGGATGCTGCAAGCTGGGCGGGGCTGAAGGATGAGGGGATGAAACCAAGGTCATGGGTAAACCATGGGCTACACCTAGTTCACTAATAAGATTCTGTGGGGAAACAAGATTTTACATTTGCTTCAAATTTCATTTTACATCTTCTATTCCTGTCCATAAGATCTTCATTAATTTTCCAGAACCTACATTGGTTTAATATTAAATTGAACAAGCATAAATATTAACCATATGGCTTTACAATTTGCTACAAAATATTTACTTGACTTTGTTTCTGATTTTACCTTGAGTTTTAAAAATTTTACAATTTTAGATCCTTAGTCTATAAAATTTCTCAACCTGATATTTATGTGACTTATATATATATATATATATATATTTTTTTTTTTTTTTTTAAGAGAGAAGAATGAGAGAGAGACAGAATGAGTCCATTTTTATTGCGTTTTCACATGGCTTTCATTGCTCTGACACTTAGTTGTGTACGTGGGTGCTAGGGTTTAAACTTGTGTACTCATGCATGCTGGGCAAGCGCTGTAACCACCGAGCCACCACTCCAGCCCTATGTGACTTATATTTTTGACACAAACTTCATAAAATTTCTCAATTACAGTGTTCCTCAACATTTGTTCCACAAAATTCCAAGTAGTTTTAATGGCATATGGAAAACTAATCATGGTTAAATAAATATGGAAAATTTTATCATCTTTGGTCTAATGTGAAAGATACATATCTAAATTTGCTTTATTCAACCATGGCTTTCTAATAAATTCAATAGTGGAACGAATTTTGCATGAAATGCTCCTTAATTTCCACTGATTCCATGGTCCATCAAACACACTTAAATGGTATTTTGTAAAGCTTTAAGAGAGTTCTTTGTCAGGATCCAACATTTTAAATCACACTTAACTCTCAAATACATCTGAAGTTTATTTTGTTATGTGATTCTATTAAGTTTTCCTCTCATTTGTTCTCTCCTCTTGTTTTAAGCAAGGCATCTCTCAAATGTTAAGTCTGGAGAGAGTTATAAAAGTAGATTTCACTCCTGTCAAAAAACATTAACATTGGGTCTGGAGCAGTGGCTCAGTGGTTATAGTGCTTGCCTGGCAAGCGCAAGGACCCAGGTTCAAACTCCAACACCACATACACAACTATGTGCTGGAGATATGAAGGCCAAATGAAAACATAAAGTTGATTCTCTTTTCTCTCTCTCATTTCTCTATCTCTCTGTCTCTCTCCTCTTTCTAAAAAAATTATTATAAAATGGGATTCATTTTTCCAGGGTAAGGCTGATGTTAATGGGTTTGCACTTGTAGCAATTCTCTGGGTCAGATGATTAAATCTACCAATTTATATTAAGCCTGGTGGCAAGTAACTTGGGGATTTCCCTGAGGCTGAGTCGACTCTTTCCTGAACCTTAGCTTGTTTAGGCAAGAAGCCCCAGACCACGGTTTTGAGATGGAATTAGGGAAGGCCATAAAACCTGGGTATACAACTCTTTCATCTGAGTAAATCCTTGAAATATCATTTCTAAGGGTTCAAGTTGTATTTCCAAATAGGTTAAAAATTTGAGACTAGAAAGCTGGGAGTTTATACCAGAAGCCACCTCTCAAGTTCCTGGGTATAAGATTTTTCTACATCAGACTGCAATTGAGAGACGACAAAAATCCTTTTGGGATCCTAGGTCTAGTACTACCCAAGGTTGGAAAATATAAAGAAGAAATTATCTTCTTTATCTTTTGTCCTAAACAAGAATTTATATAAGGACAATTATGATTATAGCAATACAGTATGTTTAATGTTGATAATCTCACTTAAAAGAAACCATCAAACACAGATTAATCTAACCTTAATTTCCTTTTTCAATGAGCCAGATCTCAGAACTGGATTTCCTAAGATATGCCTAATTAATCGTTATAACCATGAAGAGGAAGTATGCTTAGGTACAGGAGAATCTATCCTTTCACTTAAAACTATGAGTAATTTCACTTCTAAAGTTGAAAAGCAAAAAAGTCCATTTTATTGATTTCTAGCTACAAAGTGAACTGCATTCTGCTGGATAGAATGGTAGGATTGTTACCTTTTCCTTCATTATCAACTAGAGTCATATCAGCCTTGGCTTTGGCTAGTATTTCCACTGACAATTCGTGGCCCAGTTCTGCAGCCCTCATTATGGGAGTACAGCCCTTTCGGTCTTGCACATCAGGGTGAGCACCAAGGTCAAGGAGAAAGCTGACCATATCAATGTCATTGGAAACTGAGGCTAAGTGCAGAGCACTGAGTCCATCAACAGGTTCTGTGAAATTGATCAGGTGCGGGTATCCAAGTTTGGTCAGCTTCTCTATCTGCTTCTTGTCTTTGTTCCGAACACACTGAAGAACTTTGTAGATCTGCAAGTTCTCAAGTCTCTTATCTGCTAAAGCCATGCTTCATCAGCCTCTTCAAAAAATGCTTCCTGTATTACAACAATAACTAAGGCAGCAAAAAAGAAAAATAAGGAATGTCAGGTTAATGGTATCACTTTTATTTTTTATTAAATAATAATATTTCAAAGCATACATCCCTAACAAGTGAAGCTATTTCTTATGAAGGGTTATAATTTATTGCAGCTGAGTTTTCAGAAAGTAGGGATTACATATAAATTAAAAAATATTTAGCTGATATGAAGTTGAAATATTTTTTATAGAACTTAAACTTCCACTATAATTAATACTACTCTGCTAGATGACTCTTTTGATACCCTTTTTATAAAACCTTCCCTCAACACAGATTTCTCATTTTACCCAAGATGTTGGAGGAAGAGTTAATGGGTAAACTCTAGAAGATGGTGAAGTTAACACAACTGGCAAAATAAAAATCTGAGTTCCCATCTATATGGCTCCGTACCAGCATGTCCCCTTATCATGTAGGCATCATACAAGTTTAGTACTTAAAAAAATTGTAAAGAATGTATATGATATTGAGGTGCTCATTACAAACAGGAATCTACTGGGTTCTGTAAGACACCAAAGTTGCAATGAATGATTTGTATCACCTTAAGTGGGATCGAGGCAGTTAAATGGTGGAGAGACAACTATGAGCTTTTCTAAACAATCCCACTGTTAAATTATGATGGGCCTATGTAGTTTTACCTCCTTTTATTGTTTATGGGGAAAACAATCTTTTGGACTAAGTGGTAGGCCATGGTAGGTGTGTCCAGCTTGCTTTTCTTCCTTCTTTTTTCTTTCTGAGACAAGAACCCCATTATCATATGTGGAATCCATTCTAGGTAGTTTGGATGACGTTGTTCTTTCTGTATTCTGCCATAGTAATGGTCTGGGACCTTGGCATTGCCCATTTGAATGAACCAGCCTTCTTCTCCAGGTACACTAAATTGCTCAAACATGCTCATAACAGACATCAGCCAATCAATGTCTTATGGAGTCCTTCTATTAGAACCATATGGAAAGATTATTTCTGCTGAAGTTATTGAGCAATAGTGTGTGGGGCTGGAGATTCAGGAGCTACCCTTGCTGTCACAGAGAAAGAACACATTTGAAAGACAGAAGCAAAAACTGATAGAATGGAGCTGTACCCTGAGTCCCATTATGCCAGCTTACGATCAGGCTTTCAGGAGTAAATATATCCAACCTGGTCCACATATCTTATTTTGCCATAAAGTTGTTTTCTGGGCCTCTAATATTTGCAATGGAGACATTCTATCTCACTACAAAATCTGAAACTCTGTACCATCTTTCACCCCAACTGCAAACTCGCTCCCTCACCTACATTTTCTATAGAAGTTATACTTTTGATCACATGATCCTTCCTCAAAGAACTCTCTCGAGACAGCTGTGACATCTCCATGCTTACTTCCATTTCTACACCATCCACCACTCCTCCTCTGTCTCTTTTGCTGGCTCCCATTCTTCTGTGAAGTGTCTAATTGTTGGAGCGCAAGGAGCAAGGTCATTAAGACTCTATCCTCAGGAACTCTCTTGGTGACTTGTCCTTTCTCCTGACCTTCAGAACTGTTTTCAGTATTTGATTATTCACCTCTAGTTTTTACAGGCATTGCTTACTCTCCTAGGAGGTCAAAAGTTATATATCTGCCTGTCAACTCTCCATTCTCACTTGGATGTCTAATAGACATCCATAAAATAATATGTCTGGAGTAGAACTCTTGACAGCACCTGACCTTTCTTCCAAATTGTTCTCCATTTCTAATAGTGGCATTGCCATCCATCTAGCTACTCAGATTAAAACACTAGAGTTATCCTTCAATTTTTATGTCCCTCATGGACCCTCTTACTTTTTAAATTCATCAGCAAATCACATAAACTGGGGAGCTGGAGCAATGGCTCGGCAGTTACGGTGGTTGCCTGACATGCGCAAGTATATGGGTTCGAACCCTAGCACCATGTACACAACGAGGTGTCAGAGCAGCAAAAGTCATTTG
This sequence comes from Aplodontia rufa, assembly GCA_004027875.1. Classification (NCBI taxonomy): domain Eukaryota; kingdom Metazoa; phylum Chordata; class Mammalia; order Rodentia; family Aplodontiidae; genus Aplodontia; species Aplodontia rufa. The sequence goes on from PVKS010005045.1 coordinate 48,640, forward strand.
AAAAACTCAATAAAAATTGATTTTGTGTCTCTCTCTCTCTTTCTCACTGTCCTCCTTTCTTTAAAAATAAATCACATAAACTGTACATCCAACATACTTTCTGACATCAACCCATTGCTACTATCCTAGGAAAAATTGCCTGTCTTTTAATCTGTCTCATTGTTCTACAATAGTCCCCTATAATTCCTAGTCAATTGCCAGAATACTCTTTTAAAAATGTAGATTAATTAAACTCAAGCAAGGTTTGGAGAGGAGGCTCAGTGGTAGAGTGCTTGCCTGGCATGTCCAAGGATCTGAGTTCAATCTCCAGTACCACATACACATTAAACAGAGGAAAAAACAAAACCAGATGAAAAGTTTTTTTAAAAAAAAAAATAACTCTCCTTCTCTCTTAAAAAAAAAGTTTCCATACTCCATTTTAAGATAAATATTTTTAAACATAGTGTGTTGGAACACTCATATATCCATCATTGAGATTCCACCAATAATTTTCTTGCTTTATTACATATTTATCCACCCCTACCATCCACTAATATAGTTCATTTTTGATCCACTTCATAGTAAATTACTGACATATTTCAGCATACAAATTCTAACTGGAGTTCAATACATATTTGTTACTTTCTCATATTTTGAATATAATGAAATGCACAAGTGCTCAATGCACCTGTTCAGGAGGTTTTGAAAAATGCATGCACCTGTGTAATCCAAATTCCTACAAAGATATGTAGAACTTTACCCTCATGACAGAAAGTTCTCTAAAAGCACTTCCAACCATTTTCCATTATAGTCAAAATCAATCTAACTTGCTCACTATGGTCTTTCATAAAGCCTTTCCCTTCCCCTCTAACCTTACTTCACCCCATCCCCTCTGACTTAGTGATCTCAGGTCACACTGGGATTCTTCCTTTTTTTGAAGAAAAGTTCATTCCCGACCCTAGAAGTTTTAATTTTTGTCCTTCTGCTTAGGAGAGCTCCTGGCTCAGAATATCTATTGGTTGGTGCTTCTCAGCATCATTTCAATTGCAGCCGCCATGTTACTTCTTCCCCTTTTTATTTTCTCCAAAGCATGTAGTCTCCAGAAATAGTTTAGATAGATATTTAATTTATGTGTTGTGAATCTCCCCACTAGAATATAGTCTTCATGGAACAAAGTCTATATTATAATTATCATTATTCCTCTACTACCTAGAACCTGACTCACATGAGACATTTGATCTTTATTTTCTCAATAATTAATGATGGAAAGTTTAAATAAGAAGGACTCATAGAAAACTCTCAGGTTTCTGGTTTCAGCAATTAGATACCTGTGTGTGAGATGGAGCATTAAGGACAAGGTCCAGACTGATCAGGTAGTGTAGACAGTTAATTGTTGGGCATGCTGAGTTAGACTCCATAGGTAATATAAAATTCAGGGAGTTAAGAGAAAGATCTGAGCCTGGTCTACAGGAAGTTAGGAGGTCTTCAGCGGTTGTAGGCAGCTGAGACTGGGAGAAGTCAAGGAGGAGAGCAACCAGCAACGTCAAGCACGTACTGTTGCTTCATTCTCTCTTTTTTTTCCTCCATATTCTTCGGCCTGCTTTTTCTTTGTGTTTCCACTTTTGCTGCTGAGATATCAGCAATCACATGGCTGAGGGTTTCAGGGGCCTGTTTGCTGTAGACCCTCTCTTCCCTTCTAGTCTGTTTATAATGTGTGGAGGACTAGGAGCCAGAGAATGTCACTTGTTAGAATCATCATATGAATTGAATCTGAGTAAAACCCTAAGCTGCCTCAGAGCCAGTCACTTGACCTTTGTTGTATGGCTTCATGACATTTATTTCAGTTGCTATTTAGGGCTTGTTTTATGATTAGTAGCTATATTGTGGTTAGGTGTAGAGTCATACTGCATACATTCATTCATATGACATATACAGAATAGGAAAAGATGCTCCTAAATAGCTTATTAATGATAATAAATGCCACCTCATTTGTGAGGATAGGGAATTCCTAATGGGAGACCTTCAATATTATCTCTGATACCATTCATTCCAAAGAATTGGCAGCATATAACATTTTCCAATCAAGCTACAACGACAAACTGAGCCGTCCACACGTCAGTTTACTATGGAATCCACTCTCTCCCACTGGGGAAGTGTCCTTTACAATCAACTGCTAAAAGTGACCCCAGGCGGCAATAAGAAAAGTCTTCTCCTCTTTTCCTGGTAAGTTGTGAATGGTATATCATAGGAGATCCAAAAGGGGGGTCATCACATATACCCACACCTCAGCAAGACCCTGGGTCACCTTGGCTTACTCTGAACTAATCAAAGTTATTGACAATCTCAAAAGAAAATGGAATAGAGCCGAATGTCTTGACTTTAGGTGCACATTTGGGAGCTGAATACTCTGAAATTATATGAAAATTTGTGGGGGAGTATGCCTGTCTCCTGGTGGGGAGAGATTCAGGGAGCTCCTCAATTCTCAAATGGAACTATGAGGCAGGGAGGTCCATCAGAAAGAGACAAGCCTGGCTTAGTGGAAAGATCGGAGGATTTGAGGGGGAAATCTCTGTGATCCTCCCTTCCCTGCATCATTACAGGAACTGATTGCATACATCTGAACAGGTATGTTCCTAACCTGTAGCAGTTTCTCCATCTGTGAACTAAGGGTAATAACAGTACCCACTTCATGGGCTGGATGGAAAAGAAACAAGGTAATCCTCGCAAAGTATTTAGCAAAGTCTCACAGTACAGGCTCCCTATAATAAATGTATGTGGATTTCAGCTCAACCATAAGTGACAGCTTAAAAGGGGTTGGTTCTCTGTTGGCCTTTCAGATTTAAATATCATAAAAATCTGGAGGGGAGTGGAGTGGACAGACATGTAATTTCAAAGGAAATGCTAGGTGGCAAGGTCCTTGGTGCTCATCTCACCTCTTAGTCAAAGGGACGTTCATGTGCCGCGTGTTTCCGAGCACCAATGTTCCTGGGCCCCCAGAGCCTTCCCGGGCTGGCCTGGTTCTCTGCTCCCCGGCGCGACTCCCCGCGGCGACCTCCGGCTCTGGAAGCCTGGCTTTGGCGCCCAGACTCGCTGGGCAGAGAGGACGAGCTGGCGTGCGTACCGCAGGGAACCGTAAGTGAGTCCATGGGCCCCGGGCCCGCGGAGGGCAAGCGCGGGGACAGGTGAGCGCAAGGGGCGGGGTGGGAGCCTCAGAGACTGGGCCTATTGTGAGCGTGGGCCACGCAGGGTCGGCTGCCTGGGCAACAGCCCAGGAGCGCAAGGGGCGGGGCTCTGGTCCGCCCCGCCCCCCGCCGCCCCCAGGTGGCCCGGCCCGGCAGGATGCTTGCAGCAGAATGAAGGGGCGGAAACCAGGCGGTCTCCAGGGTGCCTCCCTTCTTTCTTTCTCTTCTCATCTGACCTCAAGCAGAACATACGTTAATTGGAAAAGGAAAGCTGCATATGATAATAATATAAATAATAAAAAGTTTAAAAAGTAAGATTAAATGAAAACTGCAATAAATTGTACAACAAGATGAAAAGTGAATTTATTCTCAAATTCTGTAGATTCTTGTAAATCTTCCTAGAAATGTTCTTTCCATACTCCGGGATGTATAGATGCTTTAAAGATATATCTGCACAAATGGAAGCAAATACATCATAGAGATGCTTTTATATACAAATGCACCATAACACCTCTCCCTCTCCTTCTGCATGTGTATTTTTGGAGGCAAATTCTGAAAGCTTTTGTTTGCTACATGTGAATGTAAAACATGGATTTTTAAAAGCAGTATGTAAGAGCTTCTCATTAAAAGTATAATTCCACCTCTCCTATCTTGAGGACTGTTTCATGCACACACACAAAATACCTTACGGAAAGTACAAAAAACACAAAACATTCCACGAGTAAAGAAAAAGAAGGCTGGGGAAAAAAGAGGAGAAGGAAAGAAAGTTAGAAAGGGAAAGAGGAAGTGGAAAGGAAAGGAAAAAAGGAGAAGTCTGCCTGTACTAATGTACTAAAGTACATCCTGTGTACTTCTTTCCAAACTGATCTTCCTCTCCTGTCCTCAGAGGTAACCTATATTCTGGATTTTGTTTTGATTCTAGGGTTTTAAAAATGTGTTGTTTCATACAAGTTACTCTCTAAATAATGTCTATTCAGTATTGTCTGTTTTGAGAATTTATACAAATGGGGTAGAATGGTGCATATTACTTTTTGTTACAGATGTGGGGCCTTCTGGGGAACTAAGGCAGCACAACTCCTCCCATAAACCTCAATTTTTATGATCATGTCAGAAAGATTTCAGTCATGTCTCTCAGAGTAACAGGCATGGATTTCCAGAAGGAATAGGAAAAGGAAAAAGGATCACTCTCAAAGGAGAGAGTGAGTCCTCTCAGAGGGGAAAGAGACAGTGTGCCTCTCCTGCACTCCAGCTTTATTGGGGATCCCAGACATTCCCTAGAGTTCCACCCAGGTCCACCTCTTTAGACTGACAGCTGGATGACATCAAATTTTCAAGTCCCCAAAAGGGCAACTCTAGGTGGCCTTGGCTCACGCTGACTGGCTGACTGTTTCTAGTTGGATTATTTCTTTTTTGGAGAGGGATAATGAGAGAGAATCAATTTTATTTAGTTTTTTTCATGTGACTGTATAGTTGGTGCTGGGGTTTATACCTGCATCCTCACACATGGCAGGTAAGCTCCGTAACTACTGAGCCACCAATCCAGCCCCCTCTAATTGGATTCTTAACCATACATTATTACAAAATTTATGATTAGGAGGAATTAAACTAATATCTGTAAGTTTCAGTATCTGGTCTGTTAAAAGGATCACAAAAGTTCCCTGCTTCAGGGTAAGTTGGGTTCCTCTTAATAGTATTATTTCAGGCCTACATTTATCCTGCAGATAACAGGTAGTTTTCTAAGGAATGTGACGTATCCTGTCCACTTAAGCCTGGCAGGTCTACGGGTAAATGACATTTTGGGAAAGAAATCACTTGAGGGTCAGCACAGTAGGCCTGTTTCATAGAATTATTCCCTTAATCTATGTTCCCATCACTTGGAACTGTCTGTCCCCTATCACTTCAATAACTTTTTTAATTTCAACATTTTTTATCAAGAAATTTAGTTATTGTACAATCAGAAATATATACAAAGTAACAATATGATATATATGTATATATATATATATTTTTTTTTTTTTTAAGAGAAGGACAGTGAGAGAGTGAGAGAGAGACAAAGAGAATCAATTTTTATTGAGTTTTTTCACATGGCTTTTGTTGCTCTGACAGTTGTGTACGTGAGTGCTGAGGTTTGAACCAGCGTACTCACGCATGCCAGGCAAGCGCTATAACCACCAAGCCACTGCTCCTGCCCCTGATATTTATATATTCTTAAATCAGATTTACCCCCTAAATCCCTTCCTATTTTCCCTCCCTTTCCTCTCCCCCATCAACCCCCCCTTCCCAATACATATCTATGATTGCCCTAGATTATATATTACTACGCCTTTACTGCGTCTAATACATGAGGTTGACTACCTTTCACACAGGCCTGGGTTTAACTCGAGCCTCTAGAAATGAGTGAAGATATTTGACCCTTGACTCTCTGGGTTTGGCTAACTTTGCTCAGCATGATTTCTCCCATCACCATCCATTTACCTTCAAAGGCTGCAATATCATTGTTTCTAATTGCTGAGTAGAACTCCATGGTGTGTATATATATATCTCACAGTTTCTGGATCCATTCATCCAGGGAAGGGGCATCTGGGTTGGTTCCATAATTTAGCTATTGTGAAGTGAGCTGCTACTTTCAACATCTTAATTCTGAAATGTGTCTTTCTGGTAACTGCAGTTTGTTTATTTAAATAGATGTATGCAACTTCATGGTATTACCATTCCATACCTCTTTAAAATTAATTCTACAGTTTATGGACATTTAGAATGTGCTCAGAATTTGCTATAAAAAGCAGTGAAAATGCTGCTAGGATCATGGTTGGACACTGTCTTTAGAAAAGCAAGATCAGGGTATAGGCTACAAAATGAAATTTATGAGTGGTAGATTATTTATGTACATATGTAAGTATGTATGTACACACTGTGGTTTGAACCCAGGGACGCTTAACCCCTGAACCACATCCCAGCACTTATATTTTTTTATTTTGAGACAGGGTCTCGCTAAGTTTCTTAGGACCTCACTAGGTTTTGGAGGCTGGGTTTGAACTTGTGATCCTCCTGCCTCAGCCTCCTGAGGTGCTGGAATTATAGTCTTAAATTATTTATATCAAGATAATGAAAACTTGTTTTCCTAATACATGTATATATAACAATTTATTTAATATCAGTAGTGTATGTCTTATCTGAAACTTGGTTTTGGTCACACATCAAACTTTTTGTCAATATAGTGATTGTAAATGGTCTTTCACGATTATCCATTGCATGATCTGTTTACTAATTATTATTCTGAAAGTTTGCCTCCTTGAGTGTAAATTTATTGTCAAACTATACTAGTTGCCCTCCAGCATTTTATATAGCTCTCTTAAATTATTTTAACAGAATCCAAGCAACATTTTTTGAATTGTGGCTTCTCAGTGTAGGTAAAGCCTCACAATTCAATTTGGTTTGTTGACCGAGTAGGGTCTGGAAATGAAAAACAAGTCACTCAGTTACTTGTGTCTGGGTTGGTAAAAATCAGAATAACATGAACTACCTTCATATGCTGTAAAGGAAGTACAGGTAACCGTGAATGGGTTCCATCTTGGCTCTGGTGGTCAAGTGCGGTTGATTCTCGGGTAATGCTTCTGTGGATGAACAGTTCCAACTCCACTTTACAGGTCACCCATAAATTTGTTTAATTTTGATTTTCCTCATTGTGGGGACAAGGTTGATATCAATGGTAACCTTGTTTAATTCAAGAGAAAGTTTAAGTTATTTGAGAATCCAGTAGATTTTGGGGGAAATACTTTCAGAAGACTGAAGAGAATAGATTAGTAACTTGTAAACCATGCTTGGATTATATGAGAACTACTGGTACAAATATTTTAAATAGAGATTAGAAAAGAATTGGTTGGGTGGTTGAGGCCTTTGATATAAGCAAAGTAATCTGACTCACTCTCTTGGTATGAGAGAAATTTTATCCCTGAAAGGAAAAGCTTTATTCACTTGAACTTTTCCATTTTTGTCCTAAGTCATTTGGCAGTAGAGTTGTGAGAATTTGGGCAACAAGAAGGAAAAATAGGAGGAAAGGGTATTAAATATTCCCCCTACTTAAAACAATGCCAGTGGGAAGTGACAGAAAAATCCAAGTAGTTCTTACCAACATAAAGTATGATACAGCCTGATGCACTGGATATATGTTCTCTACTCCCTGTCTCTGGTGCTATCTTTATCTGGTATAAAATAAGATTTCATCTTTAAGTTACATTTACTCAAAGGGGTTACAAATTTAATACCTCTTAAGTAGTCCTAGAATTCTATAAAATACTTGGCAAATGGAAGTGATTTTATTGGATTACCTCACACATCTTTATAAAAAATTTCCTTAAAATCCAGAAACAAACTACATTAGCTATCAGAAGCTTTTAAATTCTTATTTATGGTATTAAAAGGCAAGCCCTAGAGTGGTTCCATAGCAGTAAGTTTATAAATTAATTTAAATTAGAAGATAATAGACATATGAGTTAATAACTAGGATGGCATGCCAGTCGGTGATCATATATTCAATTGGAAGTAAAATGTGTTGAATTTTTATGGATCATATCAAAAAATTGAGATAAGGATAGAAAAGTTTTATAACTGTTGTGGTTTTTGTTTTCTTTTTGCATCTATTTTAAAATTCATCTCTTAGGAAACCTGTTCATGTTTTAATATTATTTTTCTCTCTCTAAAGTTAATATAATCTTTCAAGGTATCTGTGTCATGGGAAAGGCTAATTACCATTTATTTTGCAGAATAATATAAAACTTTGTTTATTGAATAAGGATATGGCAATAATAGATATTGTGTTGTTTCCTTCCTAAAAGGAAATGAAAACATATGCAAAAATTTTGAAATGAAAAACAGATTGGTTGACAACATAGAGCACTAATTAATACTTCCACTAGGAACTTACCTTGACTCGTATCATAGAACTTATAAAACCCCTCTTGACTGAATGAATGTTGTACAGCTATTCCTTTAGAATGTGGATAAAATGTGATAAATATATTGAGATCAGGGTCTTCTCTTTTCTCTAAGATCCCATGGGGAAATTTTGTAAATATGAAATAAATACCTCAAAAGTTCTCTTGTTCCTTAGCAAATTTTCAATTTTATTTTTGTAGGTTACTGAAGTTTTTTTTTTATTCTGAAGTCTGCTATGTGTTCCTAAGAACTTTCCTCCTTTTTTGTGTGATCTAGAATATTTAGAATAATAGTAAGATTTATTATTTGAGTATAGAATGAAAACAACAATAAAATGTTCTGATATGCTTTTTTAATGATTTATTTTAATCACAATTCCCAGTTCTTACAAGCATTTATGTTGAATTTTCATGATTCTATTTCAGAAAAAGATGAATTTGGATAACCCATAATTCATTATTCAGTCTTCTATATCCTCTGAATTTTCAAATTTATTGTCATGTAACTTTAGGAAGTTTATTTATAATTCTTTGAAACTTCTCTGGGAGTTTATATCTCCTTTCTTATTCTTAATTACACACAGATAAACTTGCTTTTTATTTTCAATCTGAATTATGAAGGTTTTTCTGTTTTACAGATCCTTTCAAAGAAGCAGCTTTTTTTATATATCCATCTTTTCTAATTTAGTTTGCTGTTTTTCTGTTGCATTATCTAGCTATTTTTCCATTATTAATGATCTCTTAGTACCATCTTTCATTTATTTGTTCTTTTTTTCTAATTTCTTAGAATAAACACTAAGAAAAAAAGAAAAAAATTCTTTTTTCTGACATACTTTCTTAAGGTAGACATTAAAGTTTATAATTTTTTCTCTGAACACAGTTTCATCTATGTCCCTGAGGATGGCATCAAATGATCTTCAAAGTGCTTTCTAGAGGGTTAGAAATATTACTTGTAATTTTCCCTTTAATGTAACGATGGGATATGTTTTTAAATGTCCAATTAAAACTCTTGGCCACCTTTTAATCTTTCATCCTCAATACAGTATGGTCAGATAATGTGACTATTAATTGATTTTAAGAAATATTTCATGGACATAAAATTATATTACCTGGAAAATGAATATATTTAATCAATATTATTGTATTATCCTGTTTTCTACTTGATTATTTTTAAATTTTTCTGTATTAGTCTAATAGAGTATATTAAATCTCTTGTAATAATTGTATTTTTATCAATCTCTTCATCTATTTCCAGTAATTTTTACTCTATTTAGCTGACATACTGTTTACATATACATTTATGTATATGTACATAAATTGTGGGGGTTTTTCTTTTTAGCATTTTCCTATTTAAGTGTTGATTTTTTTCCATATTTTTATTGGTGGGTTATAGTTGTCCATAATGGTTAGATTTATTGTTACCTATTTGTACATGCACACAATATAACAAAATAATTTGACCAATAACATTGGGGATGTTAAGTAACAGTTTTATATTTTGGAAAAAAATAATAATATTGTAGTGATTCAAAATGTCTATACAACCTTTGACCCTCCGTTCAAAACACAGAAGCTTGATTCCTCTTTCCTATGATATAGGGTGGATTTATTCTCTTGTTTCTAATGAATAGAATAAAGTGGAAATGGCAGTGTGTAGCAATTAAGGTGAGTTCATAAGAGACATGATGGCTTCTCAGTCTCTCTGGGAATGTTTGCTCTGAGGGCAGCCAGCTGCCATGTCATAGGACTGTCAGTGGTCCTGAAGGGGCTCATGTGGTGAGGACCCGAGACCCTTAACCAACAGCCATTTTTGTGGCCATTTAGGAAGCAAATCCTCTAGCTCCAGTCAAGCCTTCAGATGCTGGCATCCCTAGCTGATATCCTGACTACAGCTTCACAAAAACCCAGAAGCCAGAGTCACAATTCTCAGATTCTTGACCTACAATAATCGAGAAATAATATCTGTTGTCTTAAGCCACTACGTTTGGGCAATAATGTTTTAGAGTAAAAGGTAATGAATACATTTTCTTCCCAAGATTATGATAAGCGATTAATGATGGGACATGTAAAAATACTTCACTATTATTTTTATCTGATCTAACAACTTACCTACATTGAGTTTTCTTGCCTATCACTTTTTTTCCTTTATTGAGAGAAGGTCTTATTATTTTCAAGTCTAGCTGGGTCTTGTTATTTTCAAGTCTAGCTGCAAACTTCTGGTCTCAAAGGATCTCCTGAGTAGCTGGGACTACAGGTGTATGCCACCATGCCGGGCTCCACTTCCTTCTTTTCTTCTCTGTACCTTAGTATTTCTGATGGACCATTTGTTTTATGTTAGTATTTTGTTTCCAAGATTTACAACTGACCATGGGAAAGCTAGATTCTCTGATTCCTTGCAAATCTGCAAATATCTTTACTTTACCCTGACAAGTAAATCTATCTTAGTTGAGTATTGAATTTCTGGGATCTGTTTCTTTTTCTTAGCACTCTATAAATCTTTTCTATTACTGTCTAGCTCCTTGCATTTTCCTCTAGTGAATGGTTATTCTGCTGTTTTCTAGCACACAATAAGTCCATCACTGATTTTTTTCCTTTCTGCTTTGTGTGTAAGTTGTTGTTTCTACGTTATGATTTGAAATTTTTCCTTCATTCTTTAATTTTTGGAATGTAAGCAGGATATGCTTAGGATAGCTCATTGATTTTGCCTGGAGGCCTGGAACCTCTTTTCAATATACAGATGGGTTTTCAGCTCAGAATAACTGTCATTTTATCTTTTGTTTAATTTCTAATTTTAATTTGTTTCTCTGGGCGCAAAAGCCAAGAAACTAGTAAAGTGGTGATTTTAAAACCTTTAAGTAAATAGGAATCACTTGGGGATATTAGTGAAAAGGTGTACTCTGATCCTCAACCTGAAAGGCAAGCACACATCAATAAGGACTTAGGTGGAGTTCTAACAGAGAAGGGAACTCTTTGGATGATGTAAGTTAGTAATAAAATATATATGCATAATTTTTTTAATGATACTAGGGAGGTCGGGCGTTTTACTCTTTCAAACTCATCCTCCAGCCTAGATGACCCAAGGTTAGGCTCCACGGAGACTTTGCCACAAAGCTCAATTTGTTCCTATTCCTCCACCTGCCATTGTGCCCCAGGTATTAACAGGAGATGACAGGGGAAGAGACTAATTTTCCAGAGAAGGTTGAGTTCAGGAAAGTTAAGAGTTCGGCTTCCTGAACTCCTCTTCCAAATTGGTAACACAGTTTGGACTGAGAAATGCACATAAAACTGTTGAAGTTGATGTGTATTCTAGGTCATATAGCTGGTGCCCACTTCTAATCTCCAGATTTTTGAAGACAAGAGGCTACTATGCAAAATCTGAGGCAGCAAAACATGGGAGGTAAGCACTGTCATCCATCTCCTCTCCATTCCTCCAGCTCTCAGAAGGCAGAGAATAAGACCTCAAGAGTTTCTCGTTTTCCAAAGGAAACTTCTCTGATTAGGTGAGGAATAGAAGCTATGAGCTGGTCTGGAAATGGAACAGTGGAAAACTGGGAATCCCTTCAAGAAAGGAAAGCATGTCATTTTATAATCTGCAAAGGGAAATGCTGCTGAACTAAGGCTAAACAGTGTCTAGAAAAGTAAGACCACCAGCTACATTGAAATCAGCAGATCAATAATTATTTAAAAATTGGACTCAGCCTAGTTGCCCAATACTTGGATAGAACCTGCGATGTCTCCATGAGGAGAAGCCAACATGGTCAAGCTATTTCAATCAAGGAACAAACACTCCTATCTCTTAGCTAAGCAGTCTCTTTTCCCTCTTTCTCCCCCTCTCTTTCTTCCAAACACATACCAGGTTATGAATAATGTGCTAATACTGATAATACTTGAATTTCATGGACTAACTACATGTAACTGTTATTTTAGTAACAGGGTTAGACAGAAAATATTAGATTTGAATAGATTACTGGATAGAAAAACATGCAATTTTCTCACCACTAAGGAGAATGAGGAATGGGTTATGGAGAATGATGATAAGTGAGAGTGATAGGAGGGTTATGGAAAGGGTGACCATGTGTTAATAATTTGACTGGGATGAACTGATTTATACTTGTGCTCAGGTTTCCCCATTTGGAAATACTACAATCATTTTCAGAGCATGAAAGGGTAAGTCTCAGGATAAATGTCAATTAGCTAATATCAGGAGAGCAAATTCCAAGAACATGGGCTTTAATGAATTTGAATTAGCTTGGACATGCCCTGTCTTTAACATCATACTGAGTCAGATAATAATTTCCCATATATAAAGCCATTTTGAGATGAGTCTTTTATAGCCAAAAGCATTTTAACTAATACAATATGCTTTTGGTATCCTATCAAATATTCATCAACATTTGGCACATTTATTTAAATAAATCTTTTGATGTCTATCTCTTCCATGTAATGTAAATATGGTCTAGGTATCCATCCAAACTTTATAGTCAGTAGCCAGCCTGTAATATATAACTACTAGAAGGCCTACGCTAACTGGTAGCTATTCCTTTCTAACCTTTTCCATACATCATGTTCATTAGACAACCTTAGCCAAGAAATCAGGAAGTTATTTTCATTGCGCATTTATTGTAATTATGAAAAAGCCCAAACCTTTCACTCTTCTGGAAACTTCTCTAGAAAGGCTGTTGAAGTAAATTGGTATAATTCTAAAATAATACGTATGCTACCAGAATATGAGAATATACATATGGAAAGTGTAAATAAAACTGTTCAAAAAATTAGCTCTTCATGAAAAAATGAACTGAAGGGTTGACTAATCTCAAGCTGATGAAATATTTTTATTAAATGCATCACAACCCATGCTTCTTTTTATGACTGCAATAATTAAAATATAGTGAATATTCAAATCAATTATTGTATTTGTTAAAAGAATATTCTTGGCTCAGTGAAAACTTTTAAATAGTAAAATTCAAGCATCATCTTTCTTACGTCATGATACTTACCTCATCTTATTTTAACGACTGACATTTCTCATACTATAACAAGGTTTCATTTTATGCTATTCAAGGAAATATGGGGTCAGAGGCAGCATCTAGGTGTAACCATGGATTGTGAATTGGTTTGTATGTTTCTTTCTTTCATTTCTCACAAGAAAAGATATGCCAAATATTGCCAAATTAGCAAGTAACTGTACTTGAGATGGGAAGTACTCTAGTGATCCAGTCTGATTCGTTTTGCATACTTTTAGTCATTTTTCCCACTGCCTTGTCCAAGTCTACTAGTAAGACCCATGACGTTATTTCCATGTCTTAAGACCAAGCAGTAAAATGATTATTACACCGAGAATTTATTTTTCTGTGCTAATTTCTTGTAAGTAAAATAATTCACATTCAAACCAATGAAAACTTCTTTTTATAAACTGAAAAGTAGGCTGTTTACTTTTTCTTAATCATGCTATTCTCACATATTCTAAAATGTCTTTTGAACATTTTAGGATGATCACTTAGAAGGAAAGCACAAATAGTCAATTCGCGTTGTGTTAAACTGTGAACATTTTTTTCAATTAAATTAGTTTTGGAATTACTCATCTGATGATATAGAAAGATAAGGTCACTAAAAGATTTCAATAGGACAATATGAATTTATATTCTAGTTTCACCTTAGTTTCATCCTAATTCAAATTACATTTAGAAGAGATCCAACCATGACTCGAGCCAAGACATCGGATAAGGGTACTGGAATACTTTCATGAGATTGAAACTTTTGTCTTCATTTCATTACCATTTAACCTTCATTGACATCATAGCAATTCATTCATTACAGGGAGGTTTGAATAATAAATACTGTTAAACACCATCTCCTAGATAAAAAGAAATTTATTCATTGACTTATTTAACAAGTTATTATAAGCACCTACTATGCGCTATTCCCTGGGGTAGGAACTGAGTTTATAACAATGAACAAAAGAAACAAATTCTCTATTCTTATGGAATTCATATACTAGTGGGGATAAAGAGATACATATAAACAAAAATGCACATATAATAATGCAGGAATTGGCAGGAGCTATGAAGAAAAACAAACAATGGTAAGGGTTACATTTGCTCATATAGGTTGGCCGGAGAAGGTCCAGAGGCAGAATGTTTGAGAAGAACAGAAGAAGTGGGCGCACATAGAGGATTATGCGAAAAGAATCAATCCAAAATTCAGAAGCATTCATGGCTAACTGTCAGGTCAATAAAGTACACGGAGGTTTCCATGGCTGGAATTCACTGTGCATACTGGAGCTGTGGTAGGAAGGTTAGTTGGGAGGAGAAGACCACCACACCCAGAGCATCTGGAAGATTAAGGTCTCAAAAAGACTTTGGCTTGTGCTCTAAGATGGGAGGTCATGAAGAAATTAGAGTGGAGGATTGACATCAATTTACTTAGGATTTACAAGGATCCATCGGGCAGATCTGTCCAGATTAGGTGTGTAAAGCAGCAAAAATAGAAGTTCTGTGTTTGCAAATGTCCAGGTGAGAGTTGGTGTCTCAATCCAGGATGGTGTGGCACATTGTTGCATTTGATGAACTCAGTTAATGGCCTCCACATTTCTCCTCCTCTTTCTCTGGCCTGGCTTGCCTGCTGAAAGATTAGAAACCAAATGAATCAGGACCTGTCATCCCAGCTGCGGCCCACTTAGATCAGCCAAGTAGCCAGTGCTCAATATGTGAGTGAACCACACACAAGACCAGAAGGGCTGCCTGTTTGCGCTCATCTAAGACCAGCAGAACCTCAGCTCAGAAATGTATTAATTTAGGTGTAGTTGTAATATAGAATTTTTTTATTGTATGCATTGTATATATTGCATTGCACGATATAAATGGCAATCGCAAAACTTGTGAAAAATCAACAGTTGGAGGAATGAATGTGGATGATGAAGATGGGTATGGAAACCAAAATGGATCTTTGGCCAATATACTACAATGCACTCAAATGAAAATTATAAAATAAAATCTGTCTCCAATGTACACAATTTTATAAAGTAGTTCTGCTCTATATGGAAGGGGAAAATCAAATATCAGCATGGCTTTGGCTAGGAACCCAATCAGAAATAAAAACTTGGCTAAAAACTTTTTCTCTGAGCTGTAGCGGTGGCTCGATGGTTACGGTGCTTTCCTGGCATACACAAGTACTCAGGTTCGAACCCCAGCACCCACATATACAACTAAGTGTCAGAGCAACAAAGACCATGTGAAAAAAAGCTCAATAAAAATTGATTTCCTCTGTCTCTCTTCTATCACTGTCCTTCTCTCTTAAAAAAAAAAAGAAAACCTTTTTCTGTTTCATCAGCATCAGTCTGCAAGGAGAAATGTATTAAAATCATACAGCCCAATTGCTGCTGCTGCTGTGACTGCTGCTACTGCTGCTGTTGTTTTTATTATAATTACTATTATTTAAATGCAATCTTGCTATGTTGCCCACGTTGGCCTTGAACTTCTGGGTTTAGGTAATCCCCCTGCCTCAATCTCCTGAGTGGCTAAGACTACAAATGTTGCCATGGCACCTGGTAGCCCAATAATTCCTTAAAGTAAGTTCAACAAATAATCCACCATCAGTTGTGGAACTGGGCTCTGGTAGATGCTGACCTTTTACCTGAGCAGCTGTGGTGAGTGCCACTGTCAATGGCTCAAATCTGCCCCTTCTTCCTCCCCCTTTGGGGTCCACCTCCCAGAGAAGCCTGGGAAGCTACAATCTTGCCTCATGATAGAACAACTCTGTGCTATTCACACTCCAGAGCTGCTACTGTGATCAAACCAGATTTCCCTTCTCCTGCCCTGTCCTGTTTTCCTCAGTTGACCAGGTTTCCTTTGAAACAATTGCATCATAAATCAATGAAGGAAATTCCTTGACTCAGAATCTGTTTCTAGGAAACCTGAAGCAAGACCAGGCATGAGTCAAGTTGTAAAGTATTTCTAGGTGAGTGGCACCATACTGTGTGGATTCCACTTGACATCACCAGTGCCACCATCTTGCGTCATAACCACCATGATGGCCCAGGAGTGACCCTACTCAATGTTTACCAAATACTTTCCCAGTATACTATAAATAAAACCATTATAATTGTATGTGGATATGGACTCTGGTAATGTCAGCACCAGGAATGTGCCTGATATGTAGATGAATCAGGTCCATTTCACCTTGGATGAAGTTGTTTTGTCCTGATAACTTTATAAGTGGACCCAAATCATGGGGATCCACTGGTTCTGCTGCTGTCCAGGACACCACCTCCATCACCAAGTCCCCTAACAAATTATACTCTGTGCAATCCTATATGTGTCTGCCTCTTTTTCAGTCTCACAGCATCTTGAGGCTGATTCTTAGATACTGGGACTAGGTTGTTCCGGAAGACACAGGAAGATGAGTACTGCTAAGGGTCTCCAGCTTTTTGTTTTCCAATATAATCATTTAATATTTGGAAAGCATTACATTAGTAGCCTTCCATGTCAATGCAGTAATTTGCTTATTGATTTTTATAAAAGTACAAGTGTGGGATTGGGGGAAAATGAGTTTTAAATATATAGAACAGGGTAATTTTAAGAGAGCTTATATGCAAATAAATCCCCTTTCAGTGAATTTCAAGGAATTCTGAATTTGCTAAATTGGTTTTATTAACTACAATTTCCTAAAACTGCAAGTGGAGAGAATACATTGCTATGATTATAAATGCTGTATTGAATTTGACCTGTGTCTGAAACGATGTGTGAAAATGTCAAACCACACAGGTTCATTCAGAACCATACTTTATATTAATATGACTGACTCCATAATACTAGTTCATAAAATTAAATGGCATGTTTGGATATGATAGATATTTAGAATTATCTAATGTGGAGCCAAAAGAGAGAGACATTAGAGAACTCTGCTTCAATTCCTTCATTATTTAGTAGAAGAAATTGTAAGTTAGAAACGTTAAGTGATTTGTTCAAAGTCATGGAGGTAATTAGTGTCAGATTTGGAACCAGAAAGCAGAAAAGGGTTTAGCAAACATATTCATTATTAAGTCTAACTGTTGCAATTTTTGCTATTATTGAAAAGAAAAAAAAACATTGAAAATGAAATGCAGAGTTGACAGCTATCAATATAATTATTTTTAAATGGCTCATTTATTCACACCATTCAGGCAAAAGTCAACACTAGTTTCTGCCTAAATTAAATGGCTATTTTATGCTATTTAATTTTCCATTGCACAGAAATTAAGACAGAAAAGCCTCATTCTATTATCTATTATATTGTTTGGTTGCTTCCTCTTATTTAAAAACATTTGCTTCACTGAATCAAGTTGTATCTTTGTTTCTTGCATGGTTTTCTGTTACTGTGCTGCCTCAAATCACTTCTCATCGGAGAACTATCAGCTTCAAGGAACAGAATGTGGCTTTGTGGAATGTCACTTAGGTTATGTTTGTCAACAGAGCAGCTTCTCAAATTGCTAATATGTACAAGAATCATATGTACAAGAATTTTAAAGTGTAAGACCATAAATGTGACATTTAAAAAATTCCATTCTCAATGCCATCCAAAAAAAGTAAATATTTGGGAAATTTTTAACCAAAAAGGTAAGATTTATAACTGAAAGCTATAAATAATTGAGAGATATTAAAGAAGACAAAATTAATCCTGAAAGATCCCATGTTCAGAGACTGACTCAATATTTTTGACATATAAGTCTATAGATTCATCAAGTCATTACCAAAATCTCAACTGAGTTTATAGTAGAAATTGATAAACTTATCCTGAAATACATATGGAAATGCAAGGGACTGAAAAAGAGCTTAAACTGGCTATTGTCAAAAAGACTATAGAACATGGGTCTGGTGAAGATGTGGAGAAAAGGAAACACTTGCACAATCTTGCTGGGAATAAAAATTAGTATGGTCATTAAGGCAAAGTATGGAGATCTGTCAAAAATGTAAAAATAGAATTAGCTCATGATACAGCAATCCCACTCTTGGATAAATATCCAAAGGAAATAAAATCAATGTCTGAGATTCAGCTGTACTTCTATATTTATTGCATCACTAGTAGCAAAGTTAAGAAATAGAAACATGGGGCTGGAGCGGTGGGTGGCTCAGCGGTTTCGGCGCTTGCCTGGCAAGCATGAGGACACGGGTTCAAACCCCAGCACCACGTACACAACTGAGTGTTGGAGCAACTAAGGCCATGTGAAAAACTAAGTAAAGTTGTTTCTCTCTTTCTCTGTCTCTCTCACTGTTCTTCTCTCTCTTAAAAAAAAAAAAAAAGAAACAAACTCAGGGTCCATCAACTGATGAATAGGCAAAGGAAATGTGGTACATAATGGAATACTATTCTCCAATAAAATTACTGAAATCCTGTTATTTGTGAAAACAGAGTTAGGAGAAAGAAGTTCTGGTGCAATGTATCGCACAGTAGGGTGACTGCAGATAACAATAACATACTACACATTTCAAAAATGTAAAGAAGGTATCAAATTTTTCACCATCAAGAAATGATCAGTGTTTGAGGAGATACATATGTTTAACATATTTTAAATATGCACAATATATACATGTAAAAAACATCATATGCTCTCTCATTTACATGTATATTTTTGTGTATTTGGCAGTTAAAAAATAAATTCAATTTAAAACAACTTGGAAGGGGCTGGAGTGGTGGCTCAGCAGTTACAGCACTTGCCTGGCATGCATGAGGACCCGGGTTTGAACCCCAGCACTACATATACAACTAAGTGTCCAAGCAAACTAAATAAAATCGATTCTCTCTCTTTTTTCTCATTCACTGTCCCTCTCTCTTAAAAAAAATTGGCATAAACAAAGTTGAAGAACTAATGCTTCAGATTTTAAAATTATTACCAAGCTGCAGTAAATACAGCAATGTAGTTCTGGCTTAAGGATAGATCAATGAAATAAAACTGAGAGTTCAGGTGCTCAGTGGTTACGAGGTTTGCCTTGCATGCACGAGTCTGTGTGTTTGAACCCCAGCACCACATACACAGTCAGGAGTTGGAGCAACGATAGCCAGATGAAAAATAAATAATTAAATAAAATTGATTCTTTCTCTTTTTTTTCTCTCTCTCTCACTGTCCCTCTCTCTTGGAAAAAAAAAAAAACAGAGTCTAAAAATAAACTGATTAACTTATAGTTAATTGATTTTAAACAAGGTTACCAGGAAAATTTAATCCGGGAAATTATTCTCTTTAATAAATGATGCTCGGACAGCTGGACATTCATGTGCAAAAGAGTAAAGTTAGACATTGTTCTTATACCTTATTTAAAAAATTAACTCAAAGCAGATCAAAGACCTAAATGTAAAAGATAAAATGATAAAAATTTTTAGCAAAAATCAAAGGAGTTAAACTTTGTCACCTTAGACCAGGCAATGATTTCTTAGGAATAACACTTAATGTATAAATAACCAGACAAATGATGTTGAGTAAACAAGATATTATAAAAATAAAAATTTTGTGCTATAAAGGGTACTGCCTAGAAAGTAAGATTAACAACTCACAGTACAGTAGAAAATTTTGCAAATCATATATTTGGTAAGTTACACTGAAAAACTCACAACTCAATAACAAAAGACAAGTGACTCATTTAAAAATGAACAAAGGATTTGAATAGACATTTTTCGAAAGAAGTTATACAAACGACCAATTAGCACGTGAAAAAAGCTCAGTGTCATTAGTTATTCAGGAAATAAAAAATTTAAATTATAAAGTATAAAACATCCTTCCACCAGGTGATAGGGTCCAAGAACATAACAAAACCTAGAAGCAGGATCACTGTTTATACCATCCATAGGCACAGTGTATGTGCTACTTCCGGGTGCCCAAGGAATAGGAGCCATTTCCTGATGCTAATGACGGTGTAATGAGGAAACCCACATGCCTCCTGTATACCATGGAATTTTACACAGCAATTAGAAACAATGATGTTGCAGCCTTTGAAGGTAAATGGATGGCTATGGAAGAAATCATGCTGAGTAAAATCAGCTTAACCCAGAGATCTAATGGTCGATTGTCTCCACTCATCTGTGGAGGTGGGGACTAGACCCTGGCCAGTGAGAAAGCTGGTCTACTATCGTGGTTAAATCCAGATAAGATATAATGCTATACAACATAATTCTTTTTTAGAGATATGGGGTGAAGGGGAAGGGAGGGATAAGGGTGAGTAATTGGGGGGGGTACTCCTGGGGGTAATTGTAATATCCAGAGTCCGTACACATTTTATATTATTTTGTTAAAAACTTGTATGTTTGTTCAAAAACAAAAAAAAAAAAAAAAAGAAAAATTAGAGGTGGAGCCCATCTGGTCCAGGGAGCTTCCTTTAAGGAGTGCTAAGTAGGAAGCTGGCTGAGATTTCTGTGAAAGGTTGGGAAGGTGTTTAGGGAGGACAGATTTGATTTAGGTGAAAGCAAGAAGTTGAGTCTTCTGTGGGAGGTCTAATAGCTGGAACCAGGTGAATACTTCTCCATGTTGTTTAATGATGCACTAACACCTGGGAATGGGGACTCCAGGCAGCTGGGGCTTGTGGTCTCTCCACTCAGGAAGTACAAGCAGTGATTTTAGCTTGGGAAGGAAAAGTGAAATTTACAAAGATTGCCCTGCCCTGCTTAAAATATGTATATGTCATTTTGTTTTTTTAAATTCAGTCATCCTCCTTCCTTCAGTATGGAAAAATTCTATTTTTATGCTTAATATTCAAAACATTTTAATATTGTGAAAAACTTATCTGCACAATAATATTCAAAGAAACTTTCAATTATTTTTCCTGTATTAGGAAAGAAATTTAAGGGGCTGGAGCGGTGGCTCAGAGGTTATAGCGCTTGCCTGGCATGCACAAGTATTCGAGTTCAACCCAGCTCCAATGTACACAAGGAAGTCTTGGAGCAACAAAAGCCACTTGAAAAACTACATAAAAATTGACTCTCTCTCTCTCTCTCTCAGTGTACCTCTCTCTCTTAAAAAAAATCAGCCATGGAGGAAAAAATTTAAATAAAATGTTTTACTGTTTAGGTAGTTTCCTTTTCAGTGATTGAAGCAGAAAAGAAAATGTGTCATATTTTGGAGAAGTGTTTCTAGAACTTTAATGTGCTTAACAATCTCTTGGGGACCTTTTTAATTACAGTATAAATTCTGCTAGTATGAAGTGGGGCCTGACATTTTGCATTACTATCTAGCACCCAAGTTATGCCATTTTTCCTGGTCCAAGGGCTTTTCTTTGAGTAACAAGATTTGAACTTGTTATAGTAGTTGACAGAACATAGAAATGATAATTTAGTAGTTAAATGATGACCAAGCACAATATTTTTTTTTGTTTCATGAATTATTTCCTTCCTCAGCCTCCCAAGTTACTGAGATTACAGGCATGTGCCACTGCTCCCAGCTTCTTCCACACTTTTTTTAAAAATTAACAACCTCCAATTGACATCTTTTCAGGTCAATATTCACTTAATTTTGTTACTTCATACTATTCCATTCTATTGAATGAGATTATTTCCACTGGTCACTTTTAGAAAAATACAAGCATTTTTACATAGATTTTTGTACAGATGTATTTTTGTAGGCTAATGGCTAAGTTAATTTTCAATTGGGTAAATAATGCAAAATCAACTTACGAAAGTGTAGGGTGAGAGACTATTTCTCTATTTCCTTATTAAACATTTGATACCAGTACTCTTAAAATTTTAATGAACTTTATATGGTGTTTTTTTTTTAAGAGAGAGAGAGACAGAGGGAGAGAGTGAGAGTGAGAGAAAGAGAATCAAATTTATTCGTTTTTTAGCTGACCTTTGTTTCTCCCAAACTTAGTTGTGTATGTGGTGCTGCTGTTCTAACCTGAGTCCTTGAGCAAGCCAGGCAAGCGATCCAACCACTGAGCCACAGCTCCAGGCGCTACTTGCATTGTTTTAATTGCATTTCCTCTATTGTGAGTTTAAACACTTATTCCCATATTTATTAGACATTGCTATTATTCTTTTGAAAATTGCTTATCTTCTCATTTTATCTCTATTAAGTTTTTTTCATATTATTTAATAGAAACTCTTTGTATGTCAGGTATATTAACCTTTTGTCTGCTATATGTACACTCACATCAGAGGCAGTGTAGTACCTGTTGAGTGAAGAACATTGCTTCTGAGTTTGCATTCTGGTGTCACCAGCTGGCAGCTGTGTGACCTTGGATAAATTACTTAACTTCATAGATTAGTTTTTTGATTGTTAAATGGAATAGTAATGGTATGTACAACATACTAACATACCAAATGCCATTTACCTATCCTTTCCCTGGTGGTACAAATGATGTCTGTGTTACAATTACTGTGCTATTATGTACTTTTACAAATGACATTTAAAATTAACATAAACAACTTCATTTAAAAGTTACCCTTAGGGCTTTAATAAAGGTAGTGTTGAATCTACAGAATAATTTGAGAAAAAACTTGAACTTTTATGAATTTGGGGTTTCCTATTTCAATTCATATTACTTACTTTCATGTTGTTTAGGTCTAATTTTCTAATTTTCTGCCCTTAAATATATTTAAGTTATTAAGGGTGGATAGATATTATACTTTTTTAATTTTTTGGTACTGGGGATTGAACCTACGGACGCTTAACAACTGAGCAACATCCTTAGCCCTTTTTATATTTTATTTTGAGATGGGGTCTCACTGTGTTGCTGAGGCTTTGAACTTGCAATTCTCCTACCTCAGCCTCCCAAGCTGCTGGTATTACGGGCATGCGCCAACACATCCAACTTGCAGCAGAGTTCTTACTCCTCCCTATCATAATTATCACTGTACCTACAGAAAAGAAAAGTAACCCACCTCTATGTCTGCCAGCTTTATTTTTTTATTGGTTCTTTTTAGTTTATACATGACAATAGAATCCATTCTGGAATAATTATAGAAAGCATGGAATACACCTTGTTCTAATTCCATCTCCAGTACTTCCTACCTGGGCCCTTGGGCCCTTCCCTCAACTCTGCTGATACTTCTGTCATTTACCCATTGTTGTTATTTTTTAATTTCCTTCTTGTGCATGTACATGATGGTGATATGACACTGTAGGAATGTCATACCAAATTCATTCCAATCTCTTTCTTTATCCCATCCTTCCTCCCTTTCCTTCATTCCCCTTTGTCTATTTTCTGCAATAACACTGCATAATAAATTCACTTCCAAATTCTCCTGAGAATTCAGTGGTTGGTGACAGTAAGCATCTACACTCAGGCTTAGATTCTCAGGTTGGCAGCTTTTGTATCAACTAGAATAGACTTGTTGGGCATCTCTATGTCATGCTTTATGTTCCGAGACTGAGGCTCTTGTCTGGGATCAAGTTCAGGTCTATTCCATGTTTCATTCTGGGGCGTAGGCTAAAGAAGTAGGAGTAGTAGCTACCTGGGCTGTTGTCTTCTCATGAATGTTCACAGTTGCCCAAAGTTCAACATGCAGATGAAGTCACAGCTCCCAACATCTTCTGTTCAAATCAAGATACTCAGATTCGAGGATGGGATGGTTCATGAAACCCACTGTATGTATTATAATTTTATTAATAGGGTGAAGAATTGGGGTGAGATTTTAAATCTATAATACCACTAAGATTATTTCATTTCTAGACTCTCTGTGCTCTGTCTAAGCTTTTATCCTTCATCTAACCCACTGCATTCAAGCCAAAATTTCATACCTTGTCATCTGACTTTTCTATCAGAAAGTTCTCATCTTTGCATGGCTCCACCTTAGTAATGCAACAAATCAATGACTACTACAAGAAAATAAAAGTTACCAGTGATTTCCATGTGTTCATCACAGGAACAGAGCTGAACCATTGTTATTTAACATAGTTCAAATGCCAGGGCAATAAGCAAGTTGGTTTCTTTCCAGATTTGTTTTTTAGCAACAGTAAAGGGGATTTTTATTAAGAAGACCTAATGCCAATTTGAAGTTTTTTGTCTGCAAAGATTAACAAATAATCTCAGCTTTGAGACTAATTTTAATTGCCTCTAACCCTTTAGTAATTAAATTTTTTTCCTTTGAGATGCCAGAAGAAAGTTGTTGCAGCTATTTTTCTCCATGTTGGAAGATTTTGCCCTTTGCAAAATTATCTCAGAGTATGTAGTAGATGCTGTTAATGCTCCAGTGTAAACCCTCAGCCAATTTCTGGATTCACTGCAACTATAGATGTATCCATTCCTCAGACCTCCACTATCCACACCTCTCTGCTTGCTTGTCTGACTGGGAACTTTTTTGACACTAGGGGAGTTTGCTCTATCTCATGCAGAAAAGCCCAGACGTGTAGTGGATTTAATGATCCCTAGAAGAAACCTTCAAGTAGAAACTAATTAGTCTCTGTTCTGTGTCACACTTTCATGGAAAGATTGAGACTGCAGAAACCTGCTCATGCACTCACCTTTTGCGGAATATCTTCTCTTTCTCATCTTACTTCTCATCCCATCGCAGCACTTCCTAGATCACCTGTCAAATAAACTATCTCTATGCATATCCTTGTCTCAAAACGGTCTTATAAAGGGCCCCAAACTGAGACAGGTGTTAAGCGGACAAAGCTGAAAGCTCTCCCTGCAGTCCACAAAAGTCAGAGCACCTAAGTAAATGAAGCAACCTCATTTATATGTAGATAAAATAGCTGGCAGATGGCATTGCTCTGTGAGAATGGAGAGTTAAAATAAGCAGCAACCCAATACCGAAAACACATAGAAAGAAAAATCCTCCCCAGATGTCAGTCTGTGCTTGAAGCACAGAGAGGTGAAATTTGGTCCTAAGAAAGGACAAAACCCCTGAAGACCTGACCTTTTCTACTGTTTAATAGTTTCACCAGCTTCTTTCTTTTGATGGCTGACCGTGGTCTGGGTGCCCCTTGCTCTATTGTCCAGAAAAGGTGGATGTGGTCCTGTGCTCAGGGTTTCCAGGTAAACAGATTTTGCATCAGACTCAAGTGCTAGTGTCAGCCCCTCTGCGCCCCACCTTGTATTTTGTTGGTCACTTCTTCACAGCAACCAGGTTTAAGACATCAAGTACAAAACCTTGCATTGCCTACTGCACATATCTTTTACTGTCTTGCCTGGGAAGGTGGCTTCTCTGTTGCCATCTCTGAAAATGCCTTCCACATACCACACAAACCATTCTGCAGCATGTGCAATCCCTGAAAATGTAAGAACATGAACACCGCCTGGGACGACTCCTGACCAACGGAACAAGAGAGCTGATGGGCCATTTCTGCTCTCATTTGTCCTTCTAGTGGACAGGTACTTTGGAGGTATATTGTGCGCAATTGCTTAGACTGTTCCCTAGGCGACCAGGTCCCATTTGTCCATGGTGCTGTTGAGCTTGATAATATACCCTCCTTGGTTCACTCTTTTCAGTCCAATCTCCCACTATAAATTTTCCACATGCTCACCCTTGAGACCAGTTCAACTTTCTGGGGAACCCAGTGCTGCTTACATTTATATTTCCCTAGTTATCCTTTGCCAGTGTCTTTTTATGTACCTCTTCACATCAATTGTTCTGACACTGGCATAATCTTAAAATGAAGAAATGGGTAAAGATTTAAAAATGAAAATTTTGAGGGATGGGAGTGTAGCTCAGTGGTGGAGTGCTTCGCTAGCACGTGTGGGACCCTGAGTTCAATTTTCAATAAGGAAAAAATAAAACAAACCAAACTCAAAAAGTGCTTTGGGCTGGAGTATAGTTCTATGATAGAACATCTGCTCAGCAGGCTCTAGATCCTGGGTTCATCCCCAGCACCAAAACAAACAAATTACCAAAGAAAAAAGAATTTTAGTGCTTACTGCTCTTTTTCTTTCTTTTTTTTTTAAGAGAGAGAAGGACAGTAAAAGAGAGAGAGAAAGAGAGAATCAATTTTATTTAGTTTTTCGTGTGGCTTTCATTGCTCTGACACTTACTTGCACATGTAGTGCTGAGGTTGGAACTCACATCCTTCCGCATGCCAGGAAAGCACAATAACCACTGAGCCACTGCCCCAGCCCCTGCTTAACTGCTCTTAAGGTGTTAACTATTTCTAATTAACTCTTTGTGAAGATATGAACAACTGCTTATAAATCTAACTTCTGCATATTCATGCTGAATTTTTGAGAACTCTAATGACCTTTTCTGTTTCTCCACTGAAGGTCCTTCATTAATCTCCACTTTTGTGTAATGTACAATATTTATACCTGTCATTACAAATTTTATGGAAATTTATTTTATTTTGTGCTGGATTCCAAACCCAGGACTTCATGCATACCAGACCCAAGTGGAGCTTTAGTGATTCTGGAAAATGCTGATTAATATTCACAGCACATAGTCAGGCACTATTGAGAATACAGGGTGGTTAAAATGTGGTTGCTAAAATGGAAAGGTAATATAATGATGAAATGGGAAAAGCTTTACAAATAGCCAGAGCAAGTGAAATGCAGAATGTGATAAAGACCGGTAAAGTGCTAACAAGTTGTTTTGGTAGAGAGAGAAATGGCATTTGGTTTGAAACATAGACTTCACACTGTTCTTTGGTTGACTAGTGAAGGATCCTCCCCTTGGACCAGGCTGAGACCAACAAAAGTAATGGCCAGTTTTTTTCTACAATAGAAAATGTGCTCATGTTTGGTTGGCTAGGGGATTTTCAAGAAATATTTTTCAATTGAATTCTTGAGAACATTTTAATGGCTCTAGATATTTCAACCTCCAAAGACATTTCAACAGGTTATAGTACTATGACATCAAATACAGTTTATCCCTTCCAAGGCTGAGCTTTTAAAGATATGAGGCCTAGGTTTCCTGAAATTGTGATGGTCTGAAATATGCATTTTTGAGACATTATGACTCTTCATGCCTCCTGGAGTTTTCTGTTTGTTTATGAGAATTCATTGTATTCATGTGTAGATGGCAGTTTGAATGACCTAGAAAGAACTAAACATAAAAATAATGATTACATAATTCATGTCATCCCTAATTAACTAGGTTTTATTTTCTAAGAGCTACAGATGTTCTATTACTCCTTACAGTCTGTTCACACATTATTTATGTCACACAAATAAGATGTTTGTTAGCTTGAAACATGTAAGCAATTCTGTGTGCTTCTTTAAATTAGAAAAGGTGGTATCAGGGTACATTAGCCATATGTCTCTAATTTACTGTATTCACATATTTTCATAGCTGGAGACTTGCTGAGGCTGGAAGGATCTTCTCTACACTCTGTGGAGTTAGCCAATTCCTGGAGATTATACTTAAACAACTCTCCTGTTAGCACACATACAAACCCACCAATCCAGAGCCCCCAACTCCACCACCTCCTTTATGGGCCTCTCATACTCTAAGCTGCTTTCCATCTGCCCTGATTTCCCTGGGGCCAGGCTGGGTACCAGGCAACTACAACGAGCCCTGTGCCCAAACCATTTTTATAATGTAAGCACACATGTGAAGAACTTGAGTAGAACCAATATGTTTTTAGTCATGGTGACCTCAAGAGCAGGGGGCTAGAGAACAGAATTTTGACTACCTCATCTATTGAATAATTTTTCAATGTGAGAATTTAGTCAGTTTTTAATTTTCTATTTTTTCACTAGTTTCAAAATTTAAAAAGGTATACAGAGAAGCGGTAAAATTCTCTTAAAGCATACTTCATAACTTTGTATTATTCTTATAACTCTTCCAGAGTTTGAATCTCCTTTACAGAATAAAATAACAAAACCAGGAATTTTGTCTTGTAATTAGGTTTATGAAATGATATAAGGTATAAATCTGTAAGGAAGTGGTGTGTATAGGATACTTAGCAAATTGGGATCAAGTAAATTCATAGAATTCTAATTGGTGTTCTTATTTCAAATTAATGCCATTTGGAAAGGGGATGAACAATTCTATTGAAGGAAGCAATATAATACTGTTTTCCTTAATTTGTGAGATATATATTATATGTAAAAAAAAACCACTATCATAGAAGTTTTTCATGGCACTCTCAAAAGACATATTTGCAGTTTCTAAGTATTGACTCCCCCCTCCCCCGACCCTGCTTTGGGATCTTTGGGATCTTTTTAAGGAAGTTTTGGTAAACAAGGTACTTGAATCAAGAACTGTGAAAATAAGGAGACAAGAATGCAAGAATGCTGAGCCATGATAATGATTTAAGTAACTTAGCCAGGGCCTTAATCTTTATTGGAAAGGAGAATTTCAAAGATTGAAGTAGATCTGGGGCATTTCAACTATTTAAGTGTCCCAGTATATAAAAAAAAAAGAAAGAAAGAAAGAAAGAAAGAAAAGAAAATGAAGGAATGACTAAGCTGAGTTAAACACTTGGGTATCATTTTTGTATTAAATTTCAAGAATTCAAGCAATATTACCTTTCAACCCTTTAGCTTCCTGCTGTGACACGCCTGTAAATGTATGAGGGATCATATCAGGCATCCACGGATGAGCCTCATATAACTGGGTGGACCTCACTGAGTCCTACACCAGTGAGAAACTGTCAGACCCAAGTGGAGATGCAAGTTCAGGACCCCAGGAGAGCCCCACTGGGCTTAGGAGATGATGTTTAGAATTGGTCTCAACCTTTGTTATGATTATAAGGCAAACTTTACCTCACTTTCCCCAAGTAACAAATGAATTAAAAATGAAATGATATGAAACAGAACATTCCTACCTCTTGGGAAAGCTAATAGCAACCAATAGCTTAGAGATAATCTATAGATAAGCTATAAGCATTCTTGGGAGTAGGGAGAGGTCAAGGCAGTGTGGTGGAGAAGTGATGAATATATAAAATAAAACACTTTTAAAAATATCAGTCTAGGGGGCTGGAGTGGTGGCTCAGCTGTTACGGTGCTTGCCTGGCATGCACAAGGACCTGAGTTCGAACTCCAGCACCATGTACACAATGAAGTGTCAGAGCAATGAAAGTAACATGAAAAACTAATAAAACTTATTCTCTCTTTCTCTCTCTCTCTCACGACCCTCTCTCTCTCTTAAAAAAATAAACAAATAAAATAAAATACCTGCCTATGTTCTTTATGTGCCTCCAGTACTGTATCTATTAAATTGACATTATCTATAAAATGACTAGTGTTTGAAAAAAATGAACAAACATATGATGCAATTTTGTCATGAAAAAGTTATTTAATTATGTTGGAGCAGGTGATTAAAATATTTTAAGTATATAATACATTTATGAGGGAATTTTTATTTCTATTGGTTATCAAGGAAAATAACATTAGTTATCACAGCAGACAAAGAGATCAGCAAGAGGGTGGTGTAATTCATTATTTTCCAATGTTGCTTGCCTCTGCTTTTCTCCTTACTTATTTGGATCCCAAATTTGGTCATATATATATATATCCATGTGCTGGATCAAAGGGGGAAAGTGAACTGTGCTATTTGAAACTGTGGCTCTCTTCCATCCAACCTAATGGGAAGATCTAATTAATACTCAAAGTACAATTCCCTATACAAAGATATCAATCACCTGATGCATTAAAAGTTTTACAGTCAATTAAAATTTGGGTTGTAGCTAACAAAACTAAGTGTTATGACTACCATTATTGTAATTGAAAATGAAATATGTGGATCAAAGTTTGCATTGAGAATAAATTCCAATTCCACCTAAAAAGATTATTTAATTTCTAATGTATTTCTTTTAGCATTGAAAAAAATGTATAAATGCTAGGTGCTGCAGATTCCTGAAACAATGAATGTAGACCTGACCTTTGAGGTGCCTGGGGGTTAAGGGGGTATACAGGGGCCTGTATACAACCACTGTGCAAAAGGGGCGTGTCTACAATCACAGTACAAACACTAAGTATACATGACCCTTTTATCCAGAACATGGATATCTATGACCAAATTTAGGTTCCAAATAAGTAAAAATGAGAGAAGCAGTAGCATATAACATTGGAAAAGAATGGATTGCACCACCTTCTTGCTGATCTCTTTGTCTGCATGATCACTAATGCCGCTTTTCTCGATAATCTATAGAAATAAAAAATCCCCTCCGCAATTCCCAGGCTCAGGACTATGAAGAGAACAATATGAACTTACTTTGGAGGTGGGGATTCATTGTTTCTAGGGTAACTGGGTAAATCTTCACTAAGATGAAGAAATTTTAGTTTGAACTTAATTATAGTTCTTGGTTTGAACCTGGAATTGACTAAGTAAAGAAGAGAGGAAATGAATAACTAAATGTCCTGCCCATGAGAAACAGCAAGGTCAAAGGTAGGAAGAACATAAGAGGGCTGGAGATAGAATACAAATCAGGTATCATCCTCTAGGGTCAAATTATCGACAGGCTATAATGGTACGCATTTGGCTGGTTTAAACCATGCTTTCAAATAGAAGAAACAAAGCAAATCATATTTTTAACTTGCTTTTTTCTTTCTGAATGAGGAAAACTGCCCTTTTTACCCTCTGTCATAGAGGGAACAAACAGGTTTGTATCACTAACTATTCTGTTGGTGTTATAAAAGGGTCCCAAATTAGTGACCACCAAATCTAACAGTTTCAATCTTCATCTAGGTTGAATTGCTCCCATTTGGATATTTTTTCAAAATAAATATGTGAATGTTGGAAACAAAATAGCACATTTTTAGAGCAATAAGAGATTCTGAGTGATACCAATGGGGGATCTAGGGACATGTAGCAGGGATAGGACTGTAAAAACAAGGTCGGGGCAGTCCAGTTTGGATGCCCCAAAGTGTTCCATTTTTTTATGTAGATGCATTGCTCCCAGAGACCTATGCTCTTTTTCCTTTACTTACTTTGGCCTTATGCCTGACCCCTAGCTAGTTACCTCTTCCAGACTGAATTGATTGACTTTGCTTCCAGATTAACCTTGCCCAGGCCAGATCTTAGAGCCCTTTTCCTCCAATCTCCACCCAACTCCACACCAATCTGACTTCTTGGTCTCCACCCTGTACATCCTACACATGATTATCCCTTTTATTCTTTTTTTTTTTTTTTTTGCTATTTGCATTATTATAAAGAATGTTAGTCCATTTTCTATTGCTATAACAAAATATCAGAAAAAGGAAACTAATAAAGGAAAGAGGTTCATTTAGCTTACAGGTTTGGAGACTGATAATCCAAGATTGGGCAACCTTATCTGTTCAGCCTCTGTCGAATGCTCCCTTGGCAGGGTCTCAAGGTGGCAGAGAAACAAACAAGGAACCAGCCACATGTAGAGGGGAACAAGTTTGGGAGTGACCTCACTTTATAACAATCTGCTCTCAGGAATTAACAGCCTTTGACACCAGCATTAATCCCTTCCAAAGGTGGTGTCCTCAATGACCTAGATACCCTGAACTGGGTCCCCACCATTTAAAGTTTCCACAACCAAGCTTCCAGTGCGTGAACTCTCGGGGAATACACTCAAACCATTCCAAACTGAAGCATAAAGAAATAAATATTGATTTTCCACCAAAACCAGAAGATTAAACCTTTTTCTTTATAAAACTATTAAAATGAAGTATATTCTTTACTATAAGAATATAGCAGTTAATATAGTTTTATTATTCTAATTTTTTTTTTCAGTATCAGGGATTCTTAACTACTGAATCATACCCCCAGTCTTTTTTTTTTTTTTTTTAAGACAGGGTCTTGCTAAGTTGCTGAGGCTGGCTTTGAACTTGTGATTCACCTACCTCAGCTTCCCAAGCAGCTGGGATTGGGATTATAGGTGTGTGTACCACTATTCCTGATTATTTAGATTTATTTGGTTCAGAACATCAAATTCTTTTTTTTTTTTTAAATCAATTTTATTTAGTTTTCCATGTGGCTTTCGTTGCTCAAACACTTTGCTGTGTACGTGGTGCTGGGGTTTGAACTCGCGTACTCGCACATGCCAGGCAGGCACCGCAACCACCGAGCCACCGCTCCAGCCCCAGAACATCAAATTCTTAAATATATTTAGTTTTTTCCTAGCATCTCTTGTAGTTTATGGATTTTTTTTACTGTTGTTGTTTTTCTATATTGTTTATATTGCTTTATTATTACCTAAATTTCAATTACTGATTGAAATTTTTGTCTTCATGCATATTATCTCTTTTAAATACTTTATTTGAATTCAAATTTCTCTGAAATTAATATCATAGCTTCCAATTTTATCCAGCTTTTTCCAGTCCAGTTTTGTCTATGGTTTAAAAGTTAACCTTTCAGAATTGCTTTGTAGTATCTGTGTTCATGTAACATGCCTGTGTTGCTGTTGTGATATTTTATTCATTTAATTAATGTATTAACATTTTTGAGAGAAAAGTTGTCTTTGGACTCCTTTCTGTCACTTGATGACTTTTCTGCTTTCAATACTATGAATTTAGTCAATTTTTAAATTTGCAAACTCATATTTTGTTCAGGTGTTTTGGATTTGGGTTTATTGGTTGTTGTTGCTGTCAGTGCTATTTGGGCAAAATATTTAATTGTCATTATACTGTTTACTTTTTGCTTTCTTCATACTTCATTAGTTAGCTAGCCTAAGCGATAGGACCAGAATAGGTCTAAGGAATCAATTTTCTTGCTTTATTCAAATACAATCAATTGATATTTTTGTGAAAATGTGTTTAAGGGATCCTCTTTGAAAAATACAAACCAATATGAATTTGAGTAAGTTTTTCATGAACGTAGCAGTTTCCATGAGAAATATTAAATTAAACATTATTATCTTCCAAAAAATTGCATTCCCAGCATGAATTGGCACAACCCCCAAAACAGCAGGAATAAGAATGATAAGTAGGTGCTGCTGTTTCTATTTTATGTGTCACCTGGATATGTCCTCTGGTCTCAGCTGAATTCCCTCATGTGTCTGGTTATCTACAGGCCAGGTGGGCAGTTCTACCAACCTTAGGAGCTCACTTACTTGTCTCTCAGGAGACAAGTAGTCTAGGGTGGCCTCAGCTCTTATCCTTTGGCAGTCTGTCTGGGGCTTATTCCTAAACTGCTGACAAGAGGTGGGGAAATACCTCTGAGTACAGGGTCACTTTGCAAAGACCACTTTAGCAATGGACATTCCACATATTACTATGGGTCCAACATCCCTAACATAAAAATCTGAAATCAGTAATACTCTAAAACTCAAAAATTCTTGAGCACCAGTACAAAACCACAATTGGACAATTCTATACCATGAAGCTCTATTTAATGCACAAAATTCAGGCATTGCATACTTTCACACTATACATAAAAAGTGCATATGAAACATAAATGAAGTTCTCATTAGAACTCCAAACTACTTGGGGTCCCAAGCATCTTGGACCAGGGATACTCAGTTTGTACTTGGAATCATAGTCCTTTTGTATTCATGACCCCTACCTGTGCACATTACTTTTTTTTGAGGGTCTCAGACATTTTTCATTAAGAGGAAGACTATTTCATCAGTTTAAAAAAGATGGAACGAAGTTTGTTTGTTGTACAGCAATTCATTTGGAGGCTCTTGGAACGTGTCACTCTATGACCTGATGCCAACATTGCCATCTTGTAATTTTGGTGTCTTCTGTACTCTGGGACTATTGACAATGTTTACATAACAATTCATGAATGTTCCATATTTTTCAGATGTAAATAAATTTTCAGAATATATATATATATTATTTTGTTAGAAGCTTGTTTGTTCAAAAAATAAATTTCTGAATAAAATAAATTTTTAAAATATCACTCAAAAAACAAAAAAAAAAGAAAATTTGGATTTACACATATTTGTATTTTATATTAGTGTTTGTTAAATACTAGTGTAATTTAAGAAAGAGTTTATGCAGTTACTGATACATTCCATTATAGTCATATCCATTTTCAGGAATTGTTCATTTTCTCTGAATGAATAATTTATATACCTGAGATTGTGAGCATATAAACACAGTCCCATGATTCCACAAAAGTTATGCTTATGTTATTTTTCTTGGTCATACTATAAGCCTTCTCCAGTTAAATAAATTTAATTGTACAGAACATAACCCCTAGGAATAAAGTCTTTCTCAATATATTTGTCCAAACTTGGCAGGCCTGCTTCAGAAACATAGGTCTCATTCAAAATCTGTGATTTGCAGCTTTTGAGCTTGTCAAAACTGACAATGATGTGAAATGAAATCATGGCTTCATAAAGATGCTATTAATTAGAACTGCTAAGGATCAAACTTAGGAAGAAAAGTATTTCTGATATATACATTAGTCATCTTCACAACATAAAGTAGAATGGAGAGTTTTAGTAATTCTTAATTTAATGGTGCTATGTGATTGAATAGTAGTAAGCTTTAAGATATTTATCAAGATAATCTCCACATATAAAGAAAATGAGGGGAAAATTCCTTGCTTCAATAAATTATCTCCTTTGTTGTTGGTAGATATTTGGTATTGTTATGAAATGGAAAATTTGAAACAATTATGACATTCCAAATTATTGAAACTGAATTTAAACAACTGATCATGTTTAATGTGATGGTGGTCTCTAAGGATAATTAACTAAAATAGAACTGCAATTAGCCTTTTATCCATAAATTAAAGTTTTTGATCTCTTTTTAATAGTGCCTGACTACAAACTAAATACAAAGTAAGTAATAACACAAGAGAGGGAAGCTAAAACCTACAGACTGTAGTCTAGAGAAGTTACAAGTAAGATTATTTTCTGATTAATATTTTCCATATTTTTATTGGTGTATTATGGCTGTAAATAATGGTGGGAGTTGTTACATATTCAGACATTCACATAACAAAACAATACAGTTTAGAAAATATCATTCCCCAGCATTTTCCTTTTCTTCCTCTGTTCCCTCCCCCATGGTCCTTTCCTCTCTTCTAGTGATCTCCCCTTGATTTTCATGAGCTCCCCCATCGTCCTTTTCATTTTTCCTCTGTGGTTCCCACATATCAGAGAAAACCTATGACCTTTGACCTTCTAAATTTGTCTTATTTGGCTTAACATCAGGTGCTCAAGTTCCAGTTCTTTAATATTTGAATTGTGTTTTCATATATTATCTCATGTAAGCAACACAACTGCTGATTAGTTCAGGCTAGTTTTACTGAATAAGCGATAGTCTGGTGAGTTTACATAATTTGCCAAAATACAAAGCCAGTCTGTGTTGGATCCAGCATGTGACCTGCATCAAAGCCCTTGCTCATTCTACAAGATAGCACTGATATTTGGCCCCACATGCATACCCTTCTGAGAGCACTTAGCCACTATTGGGTACAAGGAAGGATGAATTCTAAGAACACATAACAGAACAACAATTCCCAGCCTTGAAAAATAGCCACAAAAAGAGAAAACAGCTTCCAAACACTTCTTTCTAGACAACAGGCCTGATCTATTTAGTGGAGGTTGTGGGAAATATTTAAAAATAATGCATGAAGATTTTAAATCTTTTATTAAAATTCACCCTAGCAATGTTGAGCCTGAATTTTATTTCACATAAAAGAAAAAAAAAACTAATTAAAAATACTAACAATGTTATTGATTTTAAAAATTTTATTATCTTTTTATTCCTTATACTAAATTATTACTCAGCAAAGCAAACACTCTTTGAAACCTCCATGAAAAGAGTGTTCTTCTTTGACTCGCTAATATTGGGCTCAGTCACGTGACTCTTTTTTTTTTCCTTTTTATACCAGGGAGTGAACCCATGTGCACTTTTTATTTTTATTTTGAGGCAGAGTCTTGATAAGTTGCTGAGGCTGGCTTTGAACTTGGGATCCTCTTTCCTCAGCATCCAGAGCCGCTAGGGTTATAGGTGTGTACCACCACACCCAGCTTCCTTTGACTTTCTTTAGCCAATGGAAGGGGACCTAAAGTGATACTATGCTAACTCTAAGCCTACACATTAAAAGTCAATACAAGGGGCTGGAGCAGTGGCTCAGCAGGTGACCCAGCAATTACTGCACTTGCCTGGCATGAACAGGGATGCCAGTTCAAACCCCAGCACCATGTATACAATAAGTGTCAGAGCAATGAAAAACAAAATAAAATTGATTTTCTCTTTCTCTCTCACTGTCCCTCTCTCTTTAAGAAAAAAAGAAAAAGAAAGAAAGAGAATGAAAAGAGAAAAAGAAGTCAATACAAGTGTGTCTCTATCCTTCTTGTCCTCAAGACATACATCACCATGAGAAGATCACGCCTCCAGTAGCTGCTAGTCCAAGGAGACTAAAGGATCTGTGGATTAGACATGGATCTAACTTACAGCGATTAGAGCCCATGTTCAGCCTAAGCCCAAAATTTAGAGTATGATGGCTTTATGTTCAAAGGAAATAATGATCCCGAAACTCACTGGGGAGTTTCTCAGAAGAGTGGTCACATGGTAGCAAATGAATATTCTGCAATTGTTTTCTGATGTCCTCACTTTGAACTCAACAGGAGTCTCCAGGGAAGCCTTCAGTTTATAGCTGTATTTTCTTAAAAGTATTTGAATGACTTTCTAAAGAATTAACTGCATTGGAACATCAAGTGAATTATTGACTCATTTAGTTCAAGAGTGAAAGCAAATCTAATAAATGTACTATTGAATCCTGTTATCCATCTACCTAAGAATCTACAGCACTTATTAGTAGGATTTCCATAGTGGAGCTTACCAAAATTGAATTCTCCATTATGGAAAGCTGGCTTATCAGTGGGGACACTTCATGATTATTAGTGTCAAGAACAAACTGAATGATCCTGGTCTCATAAAGATAATTCAATGCTGGAAAGCCTGGGATAGTGGTTTTCAAGTCTGCCTTCTCATTACAACCACCTGGGGATATTTGTAAAATCCCTATGTCAGAACCTAACCCCAAACCAAAGAATGATTGCTTTAAAAAGCTCTCTGGGTGATTTAACTGTGCAATTGAGACTGAATATATATGTTTTAGGGAATTTATAAAATGTCAAATTTTGTTATACAAAATGCCCCACAAAGAACATTATCCTCTGTTTTCTATACTCAGGCAAAACAAAGCAAAAACAAAATGAAAAAAAAATGTCTAATTCATGCATTAATCTGTATATTGATTTAGAAACTTTTGAAACTGTTGCCAGGATTATAGTTCATCTACTTTCCTTATATGTTTATTATTATTTTCAATTGTGTTCAAATATGCATAATAAAAATGTACCATCTTAGCCATTTTTAAATACATTCTCATTGTCACAATACGATCACCACCATCTACATACTTTTTCACTATGCAAAACTGGATCCCTGTACACATAATACAAAAATTGCTCATTCTCCTGCCTCCCAAGACTTTGGTTGCCACCATTCTACTTTCTGTCTCTATGAATTTGACAACTCTAGATACTTCGCATATGAGAAATTACTTGGAAGCATGTCTTTTCATTACTTGTTTATTTTATATTATAAGGTTTTTTTAATGTCCTAAAAATTCATCCATGTCATGAGTAAAATTCCTTTTCAAGGCTGAACAATATTCTACTGAATGTATACATCATATTTGGTCTATTCACTTGTCCAAGTACACTTCAGCTATTTCCTCCCCTTGGCTATTGTGAATAATGCTGCTATGAAC
Organism: Aplodontia rufa; assembly: GCA_004027875.1. Classification (NCBI taxonomy): domain Eukaryota; kingdom Metazoa; phylum Chordata; class Mammalia; order Rodentia; family Aplodontiidae; genus Aplodontia; species Aplodontia rufa. The sequence goes on from PVKS010005045.1 coordinate 86,219, forward strand.
AGAGTGAACAAATACCTCTTCAATTCCCTGCTTTAAACTTCTTGGGGTATATACCAAGAAGTAGAATTGCTAGATCATATGGTAATTTTTTGAGGACTCATTCTAGTGTTTTCCATATTGGCTACAGAAGTCTACATTCCCACTAACATTACACAAGTCTAATTTTTCCACATCTTGCTAACACTCGCTAATTTTAAAAAAATTTGTAGCCAATCTAATGCTTATGAAGTGATAATTTAATGTAATTTTAATATGTATTTCCTAGTGATTAACAATAGTGAGGGGCTGGAGCAGTGGCTCTGAGGGTTACAGCGCTTGCCTGGCATGTGCGAGAACATGGGCTTGAACCCCAGCATCACATACACGACCAAGTGTTGGAGCAACAAAGGCCACATGAAAAACTAAATAAAGTTGATTCTCTCTCTAAAACAAAAACAAAAACAGAAACAAAAACAAAAAAAAACCACAATAGTGAGCAACTTTTCATGTGCATTTTGGCCATTTGTACATCTTTGGAGAAATGCTTCTTCAAGTTCTTTGTCCACTCTTTTGTCTTTCTGTTGTTGTTGTTGCTTATTTGTAGTAGTTCTTTGTATATTCTGCATATAATCCCCTTTTCAGACACATGATTTGCAGATATGTTCTTCCATTCTGTGGGTTGCTTTCTCTCTCTGTTGATTGTATCCTTGGATGCACAGAAGTTCTTAATTTTGAGGTAGTCCAATTTATCTATTTTTACTTTTTTTTTTGCCTACGCTTTTGGTATCATATCCAAGAAATCAATGCCAAACCATCGATTTACTTTTAGCAAAATCTGTCTTCTAAGGCACAAAAGATGATTTGCAATGCAAATCAATTGGACAGCCTGGATTAATTTTCTCATCCAAAACTCAGGATATTAGAAATGAATAAAATTTAAACTGGCAAATACTGGATTTTATGGAAACTTTAATTTTATTTTAAAGAGAGAAGGACAGTGAGAGAGAAAGAGAGACAGAGAGAATCAATTTTTATTGAGTTTTTCATTTGACTTTCATTGCTCTGACACTTAGCTGTGTACATGGTGCTGGAGTTTGAACCCAGTAGTTGCGCATGCCGGGCAAGCACTGTAACCCACTAAGCCACTGCTCCAGCCCCTGAAATTTTAATTTTTTAAAAAGTATTGCACTTTATTTGCTTAATTATGCAATTATTTTGCCTGAGTTCTCTAATTTCTCTCTAGCTCAAGGATCTTTTCAAATTGAAACATAATGGGAGCCCTTTTGAAGTAAAAGTCTAAGTTTTGAGTGATTTTGTTTCTTCAGTGACTAGCAAAGAGCAGCTTCTCAAAATATCCTTAAATGATGAAATATTAGACCAGGAGTGGTTATTAATGTTATTTACACTGGATATTCATTTTATGGATGAACAAATAGAGCTCATAAAGGAAAAGTAATTTAAGGGATCAATACTGGATAAGAAACAGATGATTTGTGTGCACAGAACCAAAATGCATGGGTTTAGAAGTCTGGACTGGATGTCTGAATTATTGAAATAATGCCTCACTGTGGGATGCTGGCATGGGTGATGCATTTTTAACTGGGAGTGGGGATGAAGAGGGCATATGGGGATAAATATTGGATTCCCATGACAATTTATCCTAAAACTTTTCTCCTTAGTCCTATAAATGCTCCTGAAAACTGCCACCTTACCCCCTGGGAGTTCCTGCATCTCAAGCATTCCCCAAGAATTATTAGCAAAGTAACTTGGGAGGTGCTGGGAGGTCCTTTGTATAAACTGCCATCTTGGTTGAGCAGGCTTCATATTTTAAAATTCATTTTGTTAAAATTTACAGCATTTTAGACTTTTAGGACTCTTAC